>JALPQI010010845.1:0-36108 GCA_025490895.1 Thaumatotibia leucotreta
TTTCAAACATGAGGGCACATACGTTTTAAGTTAAAATTAACGTTATTTAAGTTAAAATAACGTAAAAAATACATCTGCCAACGTGTTTCGCCATTACCTATGTGTGAACGACGTCAAAATACAATACAATACTCTTTATTGCACACACATTGGAGTCGTCTTGAAATCGTTGAAATCAACACATAATAATCCTACAATGATGTGCTTACCATAGAAAAAAAAACTGCGAAAGACTCTGGTTGTCACGGGACTCGAACCCACCTCCTCTGAGTAACCGCTCGTACACCAAACGACAACACATAATATTTTATTCGACTGGCAAATCTTCTAAAACGATGTAATCTGGACAAATGAGATAATCTAACGAATATCACAGCACATTTGTGACACAGATCAAATGAAATCTAATATCCTGGATATTACCTTCATAATTACGAGTATAATCCTCTTTAATAAGGAAAATCGTAGAATATAATAAGATAAAAGTGCATTTAGACCAAACGAGCATTCGCTCATTTTATCCTCTCCTCTACGATATCAACGAATTTCGACGAATCACGTTTTGTGTAACAAACTAATTTCGTAGAGTGGGGGATAGATAGGCAAATGCTCGTTTGGTCTAAATGCACCTTTATCTTATTATATTCTAAGATTTTTCTTATTCAAGATAGGTACAAGACTCATACTTATACCGAAGATTAAACAGAGTTTTACTTATGTATCAATCTATTGGAAATAAATTTTGAATATTTATTGAAAAATTGTAGTAGGTACAGACTTTTCCAAAAAAAATACATTTCATATTTAAAAGCACGAAAAACAAGTAGGCATTTATTTCAAACAAAAAGTACGGAATATAAGCGTAAAATACGCCTTACAGGCTTCCTATAAGCCCTTACATTGGTACCGCAGAAACTCTTTGAAATGTTTACTTTGAAATAACGACAAGCCTCTAAGGCGAAATGGAAAACGTATTTTTGGAACATCACGGGATGGTTTTAGATGTTCCAAAAGGACTTAGAGGTTTTAATCGGATATGATGTTTTGTTTTGTATATTGTTTTTTTGGATACAGCTTTGTATACCAATGATCTAGATAAATTACTGATAAATTGGACTTGAATTGTAGTGGTGTTTAAAAGTGTCACTCTTATAGTAGATTTGTGGATTATTTATCTTTCTAAAAATTCGATAATCGTCGTTGAGATTTGAGATTGCCATTTGTGCAAATTCATAATTTGACAAAAGAGGACTGTACAGTGGCGTTCAAAATTGCATGGACGATTTACGAATGAATTCATTCATAAACTGTCCATGCAATTTTGAACCCGACTGTACCCATTAAATTAATTCCTCAGTTCAATATGCAAACACAAACAAAACAAATGCATATATTATGGATAGGTTACAACTAGGTACGTACAACAAGAGCTTCTCTTAACTTTTTCACCTAGATCCTATATAAAACTTTAGCCCAATTATTTATTTCCCTCCAAAAGCAAAGAGGTAGCCAGTAAATTTAATACGTGAATAACGAATCAAAAAATGCATCGCAATCTTTATTTAAGCAGCTATTCAGGTATTTGAATGTGGGACGTACATTTCAAGAATTTCCAATTGCCGAGGAAAGAAGCACTGAATCTGGAGCTCGCGTAATACCGAGTCAAGAGATTTGGGTTTAGCCACAGATTAGATTGGCATAAGCACTTTTATTATTCATTGTACATACATACATCATCAGCCTATCTCAGTCCAGGCCTGCTGGGGCCTGTTTATCAAAAGCTTGTAACTTATAATACAAGCAAAAGTCCTTATTAAGGTCGTGTCACACTAACTATAGTGGCCCACAAACGGTCTCGCCGGAAGATCAGCTCTTACTTCCGGGTTAGCATTATGCTGAGGCGAGACCTTTTCGTGGTAAACTATCCATATTATTGTATTGTCACTAATTTTATGTTAATAATTTTGAATTTGAATTTAATTTTGAATTTTAATTTGACTTATCTAATTAATGGCGATAAAAAGAGACTTCCACTTGTATAACAAGTTACAATCTTTTGACAAGCAGGCCCCTAGACGTAGGCCACTCCTATTAACTAATAAGTATAGACGAAGGTAAATGCCCATTATCGCCATGCTGGGCAAGCGGATTAGCGATCGCAGTAATGTGTCCACTATGATGACGCTGCTGCTCATCATCAATTTTTTATCAAATAATGGTCAGTGACACTTCAATCCCTTAGTCGATTCTTACGACACAGGAGGAGTTGGGGTGGTGACAAATGTATTCTTACTAGTCCCACGGTAAACTCAATCAAGGCTACACACAAAGCAATTAATACACAAAGCTTTGCAATCGGTGATGCTGTTGTAAGCTATGACTGCATCTGAAGAGCTATCTAACGTGAGACTTCAACTATTTTCTAGCGCAGTCGCTTCGTAAATCTCGAAATAGCGGAAATACAGTCAGTTCAGAATGATATGGGAATATATTGCTATTCTACTGACTATCGTAGGAGTGCCCTGAATCCTAATCTGATTTTATTAATTACTAGTAGCTTGAGATCATGTTAGTTTCGTTATATGAGTATGCTCATTTAGATGAGAATAATTTCTAAATTACCTCATATTGTAGAAAGCAAGTTTCTTTAATGTATTCATAAATCGGACAAATGTGCGTCATTTTCGTAATAATAAGGACATGGCTCTAAAATTGATAAAATAATTAAACATTTCATCATTTAATAAAAATACCTATTAGACACTGGTAGCTATGAAATTCTTTGTAAATAATAATCTTAAATTCAACATAGAATTTTGTGATATTGATTAATTAATTAATCATTTTCAAAAAAATACCTATTTGACAGCGGTAGCTGAGCTATGAAAACCTTTGTAAATCATCAACTTAAAGCTTCGACATAAAATTTCAGAAAATTATTCTATTAGTTAGGTATTAACATATTCAACTTTGTAGACATGTCCATAATATTGCGAACAATGACGCACATTTGTCCGATCTCTGAATATATTTGACGTCCTGTATATTGAAATAAGGATATAAAAATATAACGTACAGACTGATTTACTTCACCGGCGGCCCAACAGAACTTCTTTGGGTTAATTCTGTTCAAAAACATTAGTTTCGACTTGTAAATAACTATTTATTGTCATTGAATAAGCATTTTATTTCATTATATACGTTTTGTGCTAATGCAGAATCTTAACTACCTATCGAAACTTAATTATAAACTACCACTACAGTTGCATCTAGAACAGTTATTTAACAATCTACGATTGTAGTTTTGAAAATAAATATATTGAAAAAAAATCTACGATTCAGCTTTCAATGTAATTAAGCCGATTTCCCCAAAAGAAAAAGAACAATTGAGATTTTCATCTCCAATTAATAGCAAAGTTCTTTTTTGCGAACACTTCTTGTAATTAAGTCAACTTTTAAAGCGGCTCAATATCGCTCGGGCAGTAAATAATAAAATAAATGCTTTCTTTTCCAGTTACGCTACAGACGGGAAGGGAAGCCACGGCACAGGTATGTTTAATGTTTTTAAGCTAACATAGGTCATTTCGTATGAAATTGGCGTTTTGTATGAAGAATTTTTTTAAAAGTCTATTTTCCATACACTGAATTTTGTGTATATTTTTTTGATGTCAAAATCAAAATAAACCAAATTTTGCTAGTAATAGGTATTAGACAGTAAGGCGTGTGTGTTCTAAGGCGTGTTTTGTATATCTCTATTTCATAAAACAAATGTATACCTATTCCAAACATATGAAGCAGCAGCATAATAATATGGCAAGAATTGTTTTTAAAGCTTATTTTAGAATATCACTGCACTGTTAATTTTACTAGTAAACTGTACCAGTACTTTTGTGAACTAAATCTTAGAAAAAAAAAGGGCGGGTGCACCAACCACGCTAAATTTGTTTTGTATATCCTTTTATTTATTCTCAAATGTTAGCTGAAAAAAATCATTGTTAGGGTTACTCGTAAGTTCGCCTTTCAACATATTTTTGTATCTTTGCTAGCTGTTGTTTCTTTTTTTGTAAACTTGTTTATGTACAATAAAGACAGTTATATTACAGTATACATACAAATGCAAGGTATTCAACCTAGCATGTACAGTCACGTCTAATAATATGTATACATTTCGGAACGTATGTCAAAGGCATAAGGATCAAAATCGTATACATATTATTAGATCCGACCGTACAGACGTCAAAAATATGATTACGGTTTAGATGCTATAGTACATTGTGCATCAAGGGAGGTAAGTACGGAATTACCAACGAGAGTGTTAGAAGCCCGACGCCGTAGGCGGAGGGCTTTTATGACTCGAGTTAGTATTCCGCTTACCGAGCGTGATGCATACAATGTTTTTCATCACACTTGCCAACCAAAAATAAGTTTTAAGGCATAATATTATTAAATGACTTACTGACATTTCTATTACTCCCTAGGGAATTTCACTTTTCTATTACTCCCGCTACGCGCGCAAACAATGGCGCGCTTAGACAGCAAGTGTGATGAAAAAAATATTTTTACACGACCATAATGTCAAGGCGATAAAGTCGTGTAAATGTATTTTTGGTACCTAAACTGTAACGATATATTTGACGTCAACTGTACTATACAATACATCTTCCCATACAAACCATTTTAGCGAACGATCTATTGCTAACAGGGGCTTGTGCATAAATCACGCGAGGTCATATATGGGGGGAGGGGGTCCAAGAAAACATCACGAAAGATCACGTTAGGGGAGGGGGGGTACAAGGAGACCTCACGTGTATTTTTCTACGATGAACAAACTAAGAAATATTGTGAATTTCGGCTAGCAAATGTGAAAAGTTGATTGAGAAAAATACACGTGAGACTGCTACGGGGGGAGGGGGCTAGCCAAGAAACTCACCAAACATCACTATGGGGGAGGGGGGGCAAAATGTAGCCGAAAAAACCTCACATGATTTATGCATGAGCCCCAGGCGGTGTGGTAAATAACTCATTTAAATGTACATTTAATAACGTATCCTACTTAAGAATAAGTAGGACAAAAAAAATGTGTGCCAAGTTGGTCTACAAAGAAAGACAATTATTTTTAATACTTTTTCCTAGGCAGAAAATCATACAGAATAATATTGTTATTTATGCTACCAAATTATTAATGGAATTTAATACAAATATTGAAGGCCTTGGCCGGCAAAGTGCTCTTTTTTAATCCATTCCTCATAAATTTGTGGCACAGGCATCATGACATTCTGCCACTATGCAATATTAAGCATATAAAGAAAACGTTGATGTTTTTGTTGCTTATTTCATTGCATGTTTGAGAACAGCACTATACATACCTCAGCCGGAAATATGGGGTTGCCCTCCTCAGATCTATCCCATGACTATTTGTTTTCGGCCGGCAACCCCTTTCGTCTCGGCCTCTATTCAGTAATGTACTACTCATACTCATACTCATTTATTAGTAAAATATAATTACAATTTTACAAGTCAAAAATAGGGTACACAATTCAAATACAACTGACATCATTTTATAACATACATATGTCCAGGTATAATTAAATTTTAATGTCAACATTGTCATTATAAATAATAAATAAGAAACTATCCAAATACAATTAACATACAAATTATTCATAATTTAAGTTTTCAAAAATTCATCTAGACCGTAAAATGCTTGCGCAGTAAACCATTTCCTTAATTTATTGTAAAATGTCGTATTGTTTTCAATTATCTTAATCTTGTCGGGTAATTTGTTGTACAGACTTGGACCAACGATATGCATGGTTTTTGAGGATTTAGCTAGTCGGCAATATGTCGTGTCAAGTGTATATTTGTTTTGTTCAGCGATTCTTTTGCTCTTATATAATTTTGTTGGAAATATGTGTATATTAGTTCGGACGTATTTAATTATGTAGAATATATATTGTGAGGTAAATGTCATAATATTATTATTTATGAATAGTGGTCGAGCATGTGTGTCATGTGGTACATGTGAAATTATCCGGATCGCGCGTTTTTGGACTATAACACCTATCTTTGTTGCAAAACTAAAAAAAAACACTTTCCCATACAAAGTGAGATATCTGTTCCAGTCTGTGTAGTGTCTGAAGATTTATGTCAGTTCCAAAACAAATGGTGCCTATGAAGTTTTGATTGAGCGCGAAATTTCCCAAGTCTATTATTTTGGGTAGAAAATTACATCCATTCGAATAAGTAGATATATTAGGGTATGGTTGCTAGGTCCTCAAATCAAAACCATGTCATTAGTAGAAGTATTTATTTTAGTAATAATATGTAGTATGGCGTGCGGCTTCCATGATTTATTTGTTCGTAGATCGCCGCGTAATAATATAAATTATGTAGGCATACTTTTCATTTATATCATGGTACAACATGAGGAATGGTATACATCATCAGCGGAAAATAGTAAAATGGTTTTCCATTTTTCATCTCTGCATATATTTTATAGTAATGAAGTTTAAATCATACCGGTAGACCATTGTGACATGGCTGATATGATCTTCAAAATTATATTCACTAAGAACAACTTTTGTCATCAAATAATCTGCAATGTTCACACCACCCGTAATGAGAAAATTCCAAGTAATCTGAAAATTGTTGAAATAATAAAATACCAACACTTTAATTAAAACAGCAACTTCATGCATGCTTCATACTCCGTCCGTGTGGTGACGGCAGTAAGAATACATTTGTCACCACCCCAACTCCTCCTGCGGGTGTCGTAAGAATCGACTAAGGGATTGAAGTGTCACTGATCATTCTACAAGATTGATGATGGGCAGCAGCGTCATCATAGTGGACACATTACTGCGATCGCCAATCCGCTTGCCCAGCGTGCCAATTATGGGCATTTACCTCCTAATGCGTCTATAGGCATAGTTAATAGGAGAGGCCTACGTCCAGCAGTGGACTAAATAGGCTGATGATGATGATGATGACTTCATACTCTTCATAGTAACCAATGGGCTGTGTACATTGCACGCAGATCCTTTGGCCATTGGAGCTGAAAGGTTCTTCAGTGGCGGTGACGTACTGGATGGCGTAGCGTGGGTAGGACCCCCATAAAGTGGACTGATGACCTCATGAAGGTCGCAGGAGTCCGCTGGATGTGGGTGGCGCAGAACCAGTCATTGTGGCTATCTTTGGGGGAGACCTATGTCTAGCAGTGGAAGTCTTTAAATGTGTTTGAAGCCAGTGGGGTGAGGTTTTGAGGTGATGAAGTAAACGCAGAGATTTATGCACTTATTTTATGTAGGTACTAATATGAGCACGGTAAAGCACTACAGAAAAACTTGACAGTAATTATGGCTAAGTAGCAAATTTAACCCGGTACCGCGCGGCTCTGTCAACGAATGCATGCAGACTGACAGGGCCGGCCGTGGGGCATTGGCAAAAAATGTATCTATGCACATATGTATGTAGATAGGTAGGTATAGGTATACATTAAACTATAAACGGGTATTCGAATGAGCGCGTCGCTAACATAGCCCACCCCTAGTGCGAAGCACTATTTTACTAATGGCACGGGAGCGACGCGAGCCGCGGCCCGGCGCAGCACGCCGCTCGGGGTGGTGACCTCCACGACCCTTACTCGCCCGTCACGACCTGGAAAAATGGTTTTCACTATACCTCGTGGCCACACATTTCGCGGAGAATCGGGATCAGCGATCAAAACGAGGTCACCCTCGCGAAGGGGCGGTCTCTCGTGCTGCCATTTCTTGCGGGGCAGCAATTGAGGAAGATACTCCTTCACCCAACGGCGCCAAAACATGTCGGCGAGTCTTTGAGCAGTTCGCCACCTCTTCCTTAGGCACAAGTCTGAGTCGTCGAATTCTCCGGCTGTAGGTAAATTCGAGGAGGACCCTAATAAAAAATGGTTGGGAGTTAATGCCTCGGAACTACCTGGTTCGACTGAGACGTGGGTCAAAGGGCGGCCGTTTACGATGTTTTCAACTTCGGCTAATAGCGTCAACAGCACCTCGTCCCGTGGCGCCCGTTCTTTAAGGACAACTCCTAGGGACACCTTGACCGATCTAATCAATCTTTCCCACGCCCCAGCCCAATGCGGGCTTCGGGGTGGTACGAAAGTCCATTGAGCGCGGTTGTTTATGGCCTCCGTTTTCAAAGCCTCATGGTTAATTTCCTGGATCGAGCGCTTTAACTCCGTGTTGGCGCCGCGAAGATTTGTGCCATTATCTGAAAAATAATGGCTGGGCCAACCGCGCCTGCTTGCCATCCTTCGAAGAGCCATTATTAAAGAATCAGTCGTAAGGGAATGTACGACTTCGATATGAATGGCACGAACCGTGAGGCAGGTAAATAAGACCCCATACCGTTTCTCACGGCGCCTACCCACAACGACTTCCATCGGGCCAAACAAATCGATACCGCAGAAGGCAAACACGCGCTGGTGATGAGCCAGGCGTGCCGCAGGTAAGTCACCCATTCTGGGATTTACCGGCTTGGCCTTCCTTAATCTGCAAAGCATGCATCGGGATACCACATACTTAACAGTAGGCCGCAGTCTCAGCAACCAATATTCCTGTTTCAGGTCGTTAACTACTGTCTCCTGATTCCCGTGCGCGGCCTTGACGTGTCGGTGCCGCACCAGCAGCCGCGCCAGCGCGTGCCGCCCGTCGAGGATCACGGGTCTCTTTGTTACCAGTGGCACGTCCGACACTGCGTCGATGCGGCCACCAACGCGCAAGAGACCTTCCTCATCTAAATACGGAGACAGAGTCAGCAACCTGCTGTCACGTTGCACACATTTACCCTTTTTTATTTCAGCTATTTCACAGCTGAACGAGTCCGCCTGTGCCTGTCGAAGCAGCAACCGCTCCGCCTGTGCCATCAATGTGCTGTCATCATAGGTAAGTTTCCTACAATTGTATATAAATTTCAGTACTGTAGCAGCAGACCTGAGCAGCCGCAGCCAGGAGGAAAATCGTTCCGGATCCGGAGTAGGTAAGTTACAAGTTACATTTGTTTGTGTACTAGTATTAACAAACCCAGAAAAAACGTCGCTGGTCTGAGGCTCCAAAAAGTTGAGTGGCCAGGAACTTTCCGATAAATATAAAAACTGAGGACCTTTAAACCACTCGCCGAGAAAGGATTGATAGTTAAATCGTTCTCTCGTAGCAATATCGGCAACGTTTAGGTTTGTAGGTACATACCGCCACTCCGAAATATTTGTAAGGTCGTCGATTTCTCCCAACCGGTTCGCTTCAAACTCCTTGTATGTGCGCGTATTATTATTTAACCAGTGTAGCACCGTTGTGGAGTCGCACCAAAAATAACGGCGTACGGCGGAGAGCCTGTGCTCCCTCTGTATGGTGTCCGCCAAGCGAGCCCCTAGCAAGGCCGCCTGTAACTCCGAGCGCGGTACAGTTAACTGCTTAACTGGACTCACTCTGCACTTACTAGCTATGAATGTAACATAAATTTTACCATTATTTTTCCAACGCCAGTAAGCTGCCGCGCACATCGCCTTTGTTGAAGCGTCACTAAAAATATGTAGTTCTAAGTTAGTATAACAACTATTAGGTATTAAATCCTTAGCGTTACTTATCAGCGCGGGCGTAGCACTCGCACCGAGTTCATTGGCATCGGCTACGGCGTAGGCGCATGATTGCGTCATACTCGTAGCTGCCGCTACGCCGCTGTTCGAAGCGACCGACCCGTCCGCCGACTCGCTCGCACTCGTAGCGCTGCTGTGATAACATCTAGGTATCCGAATGGTGTGTATTACCTTTAGTAGTTCGATCCAGTCGCACCATTTAACATAAATATCATCTGGAATGTCGTCGTCCCAGCCAAGAGATAAACGCCATGTATCCTGCAGCATAATTCGACCCTGTATCGTAAAGGGAGACAAAAAACCAAATACATCGAAAATCGACATTACTACGCGTAACATAACTCGCTTTGTCGGCCTTTGTTTATGTCGAATTATACTTTCAGGAATACGTTTCAACGAAACGTCAAATCCTAGTTCGTCCTTACCTGGGTACCATAAGAGCCCAAGTGCCCGCTCGCTCTCAAATTGCTGGCCGACTTTGAACTTAACGGCAGCCGTCCCTAAGTTTTCCTTTGGAACCTTATCCAGTACAGCTAGGCTGTTACTGGTCCAGTTTCGTATTTCGAAACCACCACTCTTGTGTATGTCGGTGACATCCTTAACCATTTGTATTGCTGTGGCTTCGTCCGGTAGACTCTGTATATAATCATCCATGTAGTGAGAGTTTATTATCGCATCGACCGCAGCGGGCATCGATGATTGAAATCGTAAGGCGTTTTTATTTTTAATAAATTGAGCCGTAAATGGGGAACATTTCGCCCCGAATATTAAGGATGTCATCACATATGTTTTGACTGGTTCAGTAGGGGTGTTTCTCCATAAAAAACGTAGGGCATCCTGATCCTGAGGTAAAATTTTGATCCTTAAAAACATGTCTTTTAAGTCACCTGTAACTCCTACCTTAAATTCCCGGAACCGTAGCATAATGCCGAGCAGCGAGTTCAAATAGTCTGGACCCCTAAGTAGGTAATCATTTAAGCAAAACCCATCTGATTTACATGCAGCGTCAAAAACTAATCTCAACTTTTTTTTATTTACATTATCGACACCAAAATGTGGCAGATACCAAGTTTTTTCAGTGCGCTGAGTGTCTATTAGTTCCGAAGCGAAATCATTATGAAACAAATGGTTAACCCGTTCGGAGTACCTTTGAGCGTAACCGGGATCGCGATTCATTTTCCTTTCGATCCCTTTGAGCCTCGTAAGGGCACCGGGATACGAATCCGGCATTATACAGTTAGGGTCCGACCAGGGTAAGCCGACATGCCAGCGCCCATCGACCAGCCGGGCTGTTCGCTCCAGCTGTTCCACGGCGCGCACGTCGTCAGAGTTCTGCCGCGGCTTACCTGACACTCCAATAGCATCCAGTGCAAACCCGCGTCGCACCTCTTCGTGCAGGTCCCGCAGCTCCTGCAGCTCGCCGCCGCCCTCGCCGACAAACAATACCGTGGCGCGCGCGCCGGGCTCGCCAGCCGCCCCGGCCGACCCGGCTGCACCGCCCGCGCCTCGCGTAGCTCCCGCCGTACGCATTGGGCCATGTATGCACCAACCTAAAGGGGTGAGTGTAGCTAACGGCTCATTTATATTACCCGGTATGATTTTAAGCGGTAACAATAGGTGATAGTTATCCTGACCGATAAGAAGTTCGGGTTTAACATTACAATTAACATTATTACATATGTAACTCAGGGCGTTCTTTAAGTGAGCATATTTATAGCAATCAACTATAGGTAAGTTATGCATAGGTAAATTTAATTCAGATACACATCTTGCTCTAATAGAATGAACCTTATTGTCCGCACCGAAGAGCTCTAAATTCACTACCGAAGTATCGCACGTTATCTCGTTATTGATCCACGGGCCGCACAGTCTCATTGTTTCCCGATGTCCATCTAGTCCAGCACGTGACGCTAAATTGGCACTTATCATTGTAAGCATAGAACCGTCATCGAGTAACGCGTAGGTGTCTATCATTTCACCGACTGTAGAACGCACACGTATAGGTAGCACTTTTAGAATAACTTTACTTCTGGTCGCGTTCACGTTAGTGACCGCCTCCGTCGCTGGAGTGGTGTCCGGAATAGCCCCTGCCGAGGGCTCCGGCGACATCTCGGGTGCCGCGGATATGACCGGTGCCTCCCTCGGTAATGAGCGCTCTGGTAATCGGCGCGTCTCGTTGTTTACGTTGAAATGGAGTAACTTATGATGACCTTGACCGCAATTATCCTTATCGCACACCGGCGCTGGGCAGTGTTCTCGGCTATGGCGCGCATCTAAACATTTATAACAAATGCCGTTACGTTTGACAAATTGCCAACGCACTTTCCTGAGCGATTTTTTGAATTGTTTACATTCCGAGAGTTTGTGTTTCGATCCGCGGCAAAAATGGCATTTATCATCGGTATTTTGCTCTGCTTGCAATAAAACTGCTTGTGGTCGAACGTACCTCTCGTAGGTTTTTGTTTTATTATTCTGGACAGGATAGCCTGATGTATAAATGTTAGAAGTAGTAGATATACGTATAGCTTCCGTATTCAAGAAATCTGTTAAAATATCCAATCGTGATTTCTTACCCAGTTGTATAACAGGAAAACTATAATCCGACCACTTCGACAACAATAGTGTAGGTAATTTAGATAAAATCAGGTTCACAATGCTTACGCCTTGTAGGTATTCGTCGCGACCTACTGATTTAACGGCCTCCCTGAAGTTCTGCACCTTTACAGAAAATGGGATGATATCCTTCTGGTACTCCTGAGGTAAGGGTTGAATCCTTTTGATGTCCTGCATGAGCTTGGAAATTATGAGGTCTGGATTACCAAAACGTAGCTCCAGCGTGTCCATAACGCGTTCAGGCGAAGTTGCACTGATAAGCAGAGCTGAGACCGCATCCTTGGCTGCTCCTCGCAGACATTTACGTAACCTCCAGAGATTTTCTTTAGGTTTAAAATCGCACACTTCTGACGACTCCTCATACGCCCTTTTAAATTGTAGCCATTCTAGCGGTTCCCCGGAGAACTCTGGTAAGTCGCGAGGAGTACAAATGCGGCTTAATAGGTGGGCATTGGGTTTGTTCTGGACGGAGGCTACAGCTAGCTTCTGGACCGCGTCGGCGAGCACCTGTAACGTGCCTTGTGACGTACCTGCGGCGGGCTCGTTGGCGGTAGGTATCTGGGGCTTACCCGATTCCAGCTGGCTCTTCTCCATCCAGTTCTCGATTTGACGTGCACAATCTTCCTTACTTTGTGAACTGTATACTTCCTCTTCCTCTAAGTCGGCTAGGTCTGCCTCTAGCTCTTGGTCTATAAGCTGCATCCGTATTTCGGCTTTTCGTTTTTCAGCTTCCAGTGTCAATCTCTTTTTACGTGCCTCGATAGACGATGCCGAAGATCTTGATCTTGCCAATGAAAGCGAGCGCGTAAGGCGTGGCTCTGGTTTTACGCTGCTACCCGCCACAACGTCGGAAACGTGTTGCGTAACCATCGGCGTTTCTGGAGCTTTCCACATGCTTGCTTCTTGATTCGTCTGAGAATCATTCTCCGCTGCCTGCTTTTCGTTCTCAAGGCGCTCCCTGCGTACTGTAATCCGTGTCATTATAGGTGTTCGGTACATCCAAAAGAGATCCGGTTCGAAGAACCACTGAAGCCAGTGGGGTGAGGTTTTGAGGTGATGAAGTAAACGCAGAGATTTATGCACTTATTTTATGTAGGTACTAATATGAGCACGGTAAAGCACTACAGAAAAACTTGACAGTAATTATGGCTAAGTAGCAAATTTAACCCGGTACCGCGCGGCTCTGTCAACGAATGCATGCAGACTGACAGGGCCGGCCGTGGGGCATTGGCAAAAAATGTATCTATGCACATATGTATGTAGATAGGTAGGTATAGGTATACATTAAACTATAAACGGGTATTCGAATGAGCGCGTCGCTAACAGTGTTATTAACTATGCGTATAGACGCATTAGGAGGTATAGGCCCATAATTGCCACGCTAGGCAAGCGGATTGGCGATCGCAGTAATGTGTCCAATATGATGACGCTGCTGCCCATCATCAATCTTGTAGAATGGTCAGTGACACTTCAATCCCTTAGTCGACTCTTACGACACCCGCAGGAGGAGTTGGGATGGTGACGAATGTATTCTTACTGCCGTCGTCACCACACGGACGGAATATGAAGTAATGACATACAAATAACAAATAAAATATTACCTTCAGAATAATGATCAGCGTAATATTTGTTAGTGATATGGTAGCGTTTTAAGCAGTTTCGATGCTCAACTTCGCATAACGAGTTAAAACCTTTTCTCTGGTATTCCTGTGCTTCATTGGTAGGAACCGTCAAATCCCACACGCAAACTGGCTGATTGTATTCCCTGTAATTATATTCATCATCATCATCATCACATCAGCCGAAAGACGTCCACTGCTGAATATAGGCCTCCCTCAAAGATTTCCACAATGACCGGTCCTGCGCTACCCGCATCCAGCGGACTCCTGCGACCTTCACCAGATCATCAGTTATATTACGATATTGAAAATAAAACCTGAATGAATCAATACATTTGGCATTTCTCCGAGCGTTTCAACCACCGTGATTTCGGTGGCAAAATTATTACCCGGTTCCCGTGAATATCTCTTATTTTTTGGATATTTTGGTAGTTGTCCTACGTCTACCAATATATCCAAAAGTTCTTGCATCTCTCACGGAATTCGTGTGATAAGGCTGCTACAGAAGTCACGGCGGTTGAAACGCGTGGAGAAATGCCGATTTGTAAGATAATATGGCCATTTATATTGCAAGCCATCAGATAATTATGTCAAAACGTCTGGAGCGCTCCCAAACAAGTAAATATGCCTCTATCGTTATGCCAATAAAGGCGTGTTCAGATATTTTTGAACGCCCCAGACGCTACGATATATCTGATGCCGACTGTACACTCTCGATCAAAGAAAACGGGTCGGATATCATTTCTCATAGAAAATCCTGTAAACACACTGATTTCTTAAATGTTTCAACGATGTAACTCTTAGCTGTGTTAACTAAGGATCGGAACTATGGGTGCAAAACTTTAACAAAAATTCAAAACTGACGTATAGGACATATAGGACAACAATTTATCCAAGAAAAATATGAATATTATTGAAAAATATACATCATTTTTTATTGTCTATGTCGGAATCTTGAACTTACAATGTTTGGGTGTGTATTTTATGGATGTATGTGCTCTTTCATGTCTACATGACAAGTTTGTTAAAGTTTTGCATCCATAGTTCTGATCCCTGGGTTAACTTTAATACAAAGTTTGGCATAGTCTTTTATATGGCAAATTACTACGTATAGTACACCAAACGAAGGAAACTCAGAGGAAAAAACTCGTGTATAAGCGAATTTTGGCATAGTTGTTGGGAATAGTGTTTTAAACCACATACTAAAAGTACTGGTGGTTAGGGGTGGAGCTAACGGGGGGAGAGGGGTGTAAAGGTCCTTATTTTTAATTTTTCGTAAATAACTCGTAAACCGTGGCTTATAGCAAAAAACGTTCTAGTACATAAGTAATCTACATAAAATTCTCTACAAAAAAGATTTACACTTGTTTCCTCTGGGATCAATATGTCATGAGATAAGATAGCAAGAAGATGGACACTAAAGAAATAAACACATTTGCTTAAATAGGTATGGTACATACAGAATGCTCGTGAGCTTTCCAAAAGATTTTAATACTCAATTCCAGACCATATTTAGAGTCTTTAATGTTGCATAAAATTTCCTGGATTCGGCTTGGTTTCAGAGATAATCAACCTTTTTTTCGAAATAAGTTTTTCGACGTTACTCATCATAAAACTTATTTTTGATTACAATGCTACCACAATGTGTTTTAATATTAGCACACCTTTTGCCTGGCAATCAAAAAATGGGAATAAACTTGACGAAATAACCAGTCCCTAAAAAAAATATTAAAATAAATATTTTTTACAAATTGTTGTTGTGATAAAAAGTACTGGAAATGTCAAAAAGTATTCAAAAAGTCTAAATTAAAAGAGACAAAAAAAATTTTTTTTGGAGGTATTTGACATTAGGTCTCACAATAATTTTTGTTTAACATTACAGACTCTAAATATGGTCAGGAATTGAGGATTAAAATCTTTTGGAATGCTCGCGAGCATTCTGTATGTGCCATACCTACTTAAACAAATGTGTTTATTTCTATTGTGTTCATCTTCTTGCTTTCTTATCTCATGACATATTGATCCCAGAGGAAACGTGCACATACTTTTTTTTTGTAGAGAATTTTATGTAGATTACTTATATACTAGACGGTTTTTTGCTATAAGCCACGGTTTACGAGTTATTTACGAAAAATTAAAAATAAGGACCTTTACACCCCCCTCCCCCCGTTAACTCCACCCCTAACCACCAGTACTTTTAGTACGTGGTTTAATACACCATTTCCTACAACTATGCCAAAATTCGCTTATACACGAGCTATTTCCCCCGATAGGCAACTTTTGGTCTTTGTTAGGTGGGCTAGTAATAAAGAAAACATTTTTTTTCTGTTCTGTGTAAATTAACCCCCATTATTTTGTCAATATTTTAACTTCTTAGGTCAAAAAGTGACCTGTTCTCCACGAAAATATGGCCATATACTTATCTTGTGGCGTGAAAACACTTACGTATCACTGATGCAACGGACCCGTTGACTATCGCAAGTGGCAAAATCATCCCTTACTAGTTTACTTCTAGATTCTTTATCGTCGTAATCTTCAAATTTCCACAAAGCCTCAGTTACTGGGAACATGACGGCATTGTTCAAAGCACCGATGTGATTCGGAGCGGGGTCGTGGAAAGGCAGACGTTTTTTCAAGAGTCCAATCAGATAATCCTAAAATAATCAAAAATAATAATATTTTAGCCTATATATTGTCCCACTGTTGGGCACAGACCTCCTCTCATACATGAGAGAGATTGAGCTATAGTTCTCACGCTGGCCCTAAGCGGGTTGGGAGCTTCACATACACCTTTGAATTTCTTCGCGGATGTATGCAGGTTTCCTCACGATGTTTTCCTTCACCGAAAGCTAATGGTAAATATCATCTGATAATCGTTTCGGAAAAACTCATTGGTAGCCAGAATTTGAACCTACGACCTCCGGATTGAAAGTCAAACGTCTAAGCCACTGAGCCACCACCGCTTCCAAAATAATCAAAAAATCAAATCTAAACACATGCTTCCTGAAGGTGCGACCACATCAATGCTCAAAAACGATGATGGTACGTAATCGCAGTGACGCAACGAATCCGTACCGTTTTTGCCGCATGCCCCCCCAGACCGCTGCTCAAAAACGATGACGGGACGGAATCCCAGTCATACAAATGTCAAGTGTCACGTACACATGTTGATGTGGCTATTCTCGTTAATTATCCACTTTAGTACAATCAAATAATTTTGAACGCGGCATCAATGTGTATTTTAACCAGCGGTCGGGGGAGCATGCAGCAAAAACGTTACGGATACGATACGTCACTGCGATGTCGTACCGTCACCGTTTTTTCAGCATTGGTGGCACACAGCATGATTTTTTATTCACCGACCAAACTTTAGGGTGTTCGTTCTGAGGTCATGATGAATTGATGATGCTTCCCGTCATTAATGTGGGATTCTGTATTGCCTCAGAATAAAATGCGTTTCTTCGTTAATTTAGATTTTTTTTATCAGCGAAATTATTTTACTTCTTTCACACTTCACATCTTTCTTACACCACATTCGTTCGTTCTCCATTCAAATCATTCTCCCGTCCCTCTCGCACTGTCTACCATCTTTCTCTCACACATACGCTCCGTTCCACTCATCTCCTTACCTTCCGATCCTACATTAATGTAGTAAATGTGTTAATATTTTCCATTTACCTCGCTCGTTGTACGGTACGGTGTAAGCGTTGTATCCGCAATACCAGATCTAGCTATGAGTTTCTTTATTTTTTCATCACGGATATATTGCTTCTGGTCTGCAACTAATCTTCTCACCAATTCCGTGGAAGATACTTTATAATCAGTATTCATTTCTTTGACGGAATCTGTATTCGTGTCTATTTCTGTTATAGCCAATGCTTTATCGATATCCGTTTCAGTTGTAAAGCCCATGAACGCATTTAGATCCTGTTCCATTGTCTTCATTAGCTTTGTAGAATCAGTATTGCGTCTATTTATAAATACATTTCTGCAGATTGTAAATTTAACTGAAAAAATAAACAAAGGTATGTTTTAGAATTATAACTAACGTGAGATTCCAACATATTTAAATATTTATCAAATGGGTTACTCACGTAATTTAAGTCGATAATTGCTCGACATGTTTTGATCCATTTAGAGGATCCTCATCATGGAGTATCCGCGACCAAAGCCCGACGTGTACTGCGGGCTTGCGCTCTGCTAGAGCGGGTGCTGGCCGCGGGCAGCGAAACATGTCGAGCAATTATCGACTTAAATTACGTGAGTAACCCGTTTGATAAATATTTAAAGAGGTCATGTTTTATTTAAATCTTTCTATTTGTATTTTGTTTCAGATTAATCAAGTACTTGAAAATAGTTTACCATATAATACAATTAGAAGTAAAACTGTAAGTGTATCCATTTTCAGAGCGTCGATATTGTATCACGATTAAAACTAGATTGAAATCAATAACAGTACTTGAACGATGCTACGTCTTAAAGAGAAAATCACTTAAAGATGTTTTGAGTTAAAACAATATTTCGATAATCTATCATTTTACAACAAATCAAATAAATGAAGATTGCCTTGAGATGTTGGATGCAGGTCGCTTCCAATCGTTGTATGTGGAGGTTCAAAAGGGAGGCCTATGTCTTCTTCTTGTTTACTTCTTCTTCGTTCTTCTGTCTTATGGCTGAAATAATGATGATTATAACGATATTGGTCTGTATATTGTGTTGCAAAAATAAATCATGTGATTAATTCAATAATACATAGTGAACGACGAAATAATTATATTAGTTTGCTAATAAATGCGTAAATGTATTTTCAGAAACGTACACGTTTTCCAGTTATCCGTTTTTGCATTAAAGCTTTGAAATTGAAGTAACATCCATTACTGTCAATGTAATTGAACATTGTTTTAAATTAACGATCGTCGTTTGTTATTGTTTTAATTACGGAATTTAAATTAAAAGTGGAGAGTAATTGGTATCGCATAGTCGTTTCAATGAGAAGTGTTGTTTATTTATTTTAAAACGAAATAGGAGTTGAAATGAATGCTGAGAAGTCATGATCAGCCAATTTTAGCTCTTTGTTACATGTGATATCATAAGGACATATTTTCCACTATCACTATGCTGGGCAAACGTGCCGTGTGGTGACGGCAGTAAACATGCATTTGTCACCACTACAACTCTTTCCGCGGGTAATTGTATGAGTGTATTCGTAAGAGTCCACTAAGGGATTGAAGCATCACTACCCATTCTTTGATAGAAGATTGATGACGGGCAGCAGCGTCATTATAGCGGACATCACATTGCTGCGATCGCCAATCCGCTTGCCCAGCGTGGCGATTGGGGGCATTTACCACCTAATACGCTAAGTTAAGAGAAGCCTACTTCCAGCAGTAGACTAATACAGGCTGATGATGTGATGTGATCCACTGTAGTGATGCTGCTACCAATCTCATCATCATCATCATCATCATCATCATCATCATGATCTTCTATACACGAATGGTCAGATACACTTCTTCCAATCCCTTAATCGACTCTTACAATACCTACGGACAAATGTATTCTTACTGTCGTAACCACATGCCCAAATTCGAAAACGCTCGTAATCGGCAGTAGTAATCCTAATCTGATCTGCTCTCTGTCATAAGCACATAACACGGCCTTTGGCATTAGATGCATTTAATGCAGCTAAACGCAATTCACTTATCAAATCAAATCGCAATTAGGCCGAGATCCAACTTCCTGAAGTCCTAGTACGAACTAATCTCAACCTGTCACAACTGGGACAACCTGTATTGCTGTCTTTGTCGCCCGACCTAGATCTGGATACCAACGATTGTGCATTCATCCCACTGCGCTTGCTTTCGACCTATTCTGTTCCGTTCAGACACAAAAGGTCGTATGTTAGTTGCATTTTACTAGCACTTACAACCTTTATACGATTGCAGTACACTCGTAGAAGCATTAACGCAAGATGTCATGGTACAGGGTATACGTATCAGAGTGCTCGGGAATATAGATCTTATAGTTAAGCGTAAGGATGCTAAACTAGGTTGCACGGTTTGGAATTATCTATCGAAAATCTATCATGGTACGAGGTTAGATTGATGGGTAAGTTAGTTCTTAAGCAAACGGGATAAAGTTGAAAATGTATCTGGCTGGCATTGATGCGTAATTACTTGTACGCCGAGCGATATCAGAATGACTGAACGACTGTTCTGCCTTTCCATGATCTGAAGCGACGTATATGAATTGGATAGCTTTGTTATTTTGTATCTTATCACATTCAATTTAAGTTCATAGCGAATAGAATTTTGAAAGGAAGTTATAGAATGTTTATTTGTTAGGAGGAATCCGGGATTTCGTCTAGTTAGTAAATGCACTTAGATGACAAACAGCAAACGTTGTGAACTCTGCCTAAAGCGGTTTTGGAACTAAGCCGAGGTCAAAAAACGACCAGAAACTGCTGGGTGCTTAGACAAGTTGCCAATCGCTAACGCTTAGTCGTCAATCGTAAGCAAAAGGCAGCTAACTATCTTTGTCGCACTAATATGAAAGAGTGACAGATAGGGAAAACTACGATACGCTACTAAGCGTTAGATATTGGCAACTTGGCTAAGCATCCTGGACTGGCGACCACGTACCGGAAGATGCAATGTGGGCAGACCTTCCACAAGATGGTCCGACCTGGTCAAGGTCGCGGGAACCCGCCTATATCGCGACGTTTTTCAGCTGAAATGATAATGATGACGGAAATACGACCATGTATCAGTACTGTTGTGACCCCGTACTGTTATGGTCATTATCTTGCTTAATGTTTATTATAAATCCTACCTATAACTCACCCCACGCCCCATGCGAGCGATCTCGCTGTACATACAGACGCACATACAGTAAACGGCTATGAGTAATGCTTATCGGTTATTGGGAAAGAGACAAATAATATTGCATAAAGGACTATGCGTCAAAATTGCCCCAAGACCAACAAACATGAGAGTTGGATCATTAAATAGGTCTTTAACTTTACTTTATATCATTCTATGGGCACGAAATCGAATTCCATTGCAGCACTGAGATATTCATATATTTGTCAGCGTGAATACGAGCTAATTCAGTACAAAAAATATGTAGATTTAGCCACTAATTTGTTTGGATAGCTGCAGCTACCAGCGATCACCCTTATTTGTATGTAAAATAAAGGCTGCTGTCAAAAGAAAAAAAAAACAAGTCGAGTGAGTTGGTTAATATACAATCACTTGTGCACATTCTTTTTTTTATACACTTCGGTATCCTAATTATTAACGAACAGTATTTCTGATCGATTGTATTCACGCTGACAAAAATATGAATATCTCAGTTCTGCAATGGAATTCATCTGGGTGCCCATAGAATGAAATTAAGTAGATTGAAAGACCTATTCAACAATGTAACTTTTAGCTGTGTTGACTTTGGGGCAAAGTTCCATACACAGTTGGGCATGGTCCTTTAATGTCAATAAATTAACGAGGGACAACGCTTATGAAGCCGAGTCTCTTTTCCAAGAACCGATGTGCATTACTTATGGCCGTTTACTGTACGCACTATCATAACTATTGAAACTATTAGCACTATCCATGGTATGAAATGAATGGTACGAAACATGTCTTGTTGAGCATTTTTCGACTTAAAAGTCTTGAAAATCCGCGTAATCCGCGTAAAATTTCATTTAGTATGAATAAGTCTAAATGGGATTGGTTAAAAACATTGTAAAGTCCAAATAGCTCCAATGCCAATATTTAGTCTCGAATGACTGCCAAAGCCATATATCAAATTATACCGAAGAAATCGATTCCAATGCGACCTCAAAGCAATTATGAATGTCAGTTCGGTTGTAATTGGACGTAGACCGCAGCCGGCTATTGTGTAGCCACAGATACAAAATATGATAGTCATAGACAATTTAGGGTTCCGTAGATAAAAGAACCTTTATAATTATCTTACAGTTGCAATAGCAAACAATTTATTTCATAAAATACACTGATGTGAGAACAAATTATCTAGACTAAAATTAAATAATAAAATTCTATTGGGGTTGTGGTTTTCAGTGAATGGTGAAACACGTTGTATATGGACGGATTCGAAGATGTTTAGTATAGGATTCCTGCTCCGTCTTCGCATTCGAAGGCTCTGATATGCCTTCTGGTGCCTCTTATCCTTATTGAAACTGTTAGTATAACAGATATTTGGACTTTACCTTTAAGCCAAAAAATTACTTTACCTTATACCTTACCTTCTCCGCAGCCGTGTGGTGACGGCAGTAAGAATACATTTGTCACCACCCCAACTCCTCCTGCCGGTGTCGTAAGAGTCGACTAAGGGATTGAAGTGTCACTGACCATTTTGATAAAAGATTGATGATGGGCAGCAGCGTCATTATAGTGGACACATTACCGCGATCGCCAATCCGCATGCCCAGCGTGGCGATTATGGGCATGTTCCTCCTAATGCGTCTATACGCATAGTTAATAGGCGAGGCCTACGTCCAGCAGTGGACTATCACAGGCTGCTGATGATGATGATGATGATACCTTCTCCGACTGACCATTAGTATATCACAGTCACATCATCAGCCTTTGTCAGTGCTCTGTGGACAACGACCTCTCCTTAGCCTATGAGGTAAAAAATAAAGGCCAATAATCGCCACGCTGGGCAAGCGGATAAGTGATCACAGTAGTGTGTCCACTATGATGATACGTGTACGTACGAAGTGATGTACGTGTGTGGTATACGTGTTTTAGAATTATAACATTTATAACTAACGTTAGACTCAAAAAAAGAATAGCAAACTTGTTACTTACGTAATTTAAGTCGACAATTTCTCGACATGTTTAAATCCATTTAGAGCAATAATCGAGTTACGTAAATTACGTGAGTGACCGAGAAAGTTATCTAAAATGTACTTGTTATGCCCTAAACTAACCCCTGTCAAGAGCTTCGCCCGTATTAGACTTACACCCTGTATTATGTCCCATATTACTTATTTAAAGTTGTCTAGAAAATCAGATATCATTTAAAGTATAGTCCATTTCAAATACGAAGGCCCGATGCTACTCGAAACTTTTGTCATTTAATTGGTCCGCTACAAATTGGCACGTGTCGTACACCGATGTATACATAAAATATCACGCCACAAAAGGGTCTGGCCCGGTATCTTTTGCTGTCACTGATCCTATTGGTGACGCCTAATGACTTTGTCAAGTGCAATCGGGCCTTCGTATTTGAAATGGACTTTACCTCTATACCGCGGTCGCTGCAGTTCTCGATGTCAGTAAATTGAATGCGTTTGGCATCAGCAGCGATTGCACTATTGTGCATTGAGAACTCTTTGTGCATTGTCCATGTCTTTGGTAGCGGGGTGCACTGAAATGTCAAATCGATATCAGAAATATTTTTGTGGAACAACTCAAATTGTATTTTGTTACGAAATATTTTTTTGAGGTAGCTGGGACGGAACGTGGTTTTCCTCGTTTTTTTGTTGAAATCGTTTTTTAAAAAGCGATTTATCTACCAGAAGGCTTTGATAAATGTACCAAGTAGAATGTAATTGAAGATAAACAGTGTCAGTGTAGGTGTAATAACGTGGACTTTTAAAGGTCTTCCCAAATCTATCGATGGCTAAATCCATGAATCCCTTTATTACTACGCAATAAGAGCGAAAAAGAAACAGGGTGCTTAGACAAGTTGCCATTCGCTAGCGCTTCAGCGTCAGTCATAAGAGAAAGGCAGCTAACTGTCTTTGTCGCACTAATATGAAAGAGTGACAGAGAGGGAAAACTACGATACGCTACCAAGCGCTAGCGACTGGCAACTTGGCTACGCATCCAGCTCAGCTTAATCACTCTGACAACGTGGTAAAATAAAATATAGACAAATTTTTTTTTTTTCGTGCATTTCCCCTATTCGTATAGTGAGGATGTTTTTTTTTCTGTTATTGTATAGTGTGGGGTCTCAAAATAAAGTTATTTTATAATGTCAATATTTTGGAAATAACTCAATAAAACTGTTTTGAACATAATGGCCCCAGCCGTTTTTGAACAACTACGAAACCCTACACTGAGCATGGCCCGACATGCTTTAGCCGGTTTTTCTTCTCTTAAAATACCTTTCATTGGAGAGTACTAAACACGGAGTATACATAAATTCATCTTAATGCGGTACTTAGGTGCTCATTCTCACATTTCTTTAAACCTCATTCGAGCGGCGTCTTAAACACGATATTTACATGCGAGAAACATCTTAGTGGCGTTGGTAGACTGAGCCCTAGGGACACTTGAGCGAGGCGCTACTACGATAACTCGAATGGTTTTTAATTCAAAGTCAAAATATTATTTATTCGATTAGGCCCAGCAACGAGCGCTTTTAAATCGTTAAACTAAATAGCGAATGAGAGAAATAAAAACCACTTCCGGTTCTAACCCTACACCACTGCCTGAGAAGAATCCGGCAAGAAACTCAGCGGGACTTTTTTTTTTTCAAATAATAGTTTTATAACATCTTATAGCTAACATGCATTAATTAAAAACGAAACATAAATTTAATTTAATATAAATACAGGTACATTAACTAGAGATGAAGTCTCTAATAGTCAGAATAATTATATAAATGTAATTTGTTGCAACACATTTAAACCGTCACCGTGTGGTGAAGGTAGCACGAATACATTTGTCACCACCCTAGCTCTTCCCGCGGGTGTTGTAAGAGTCGACTAAGGGATTGAAGTGTCACTAACCATCCTTTGATTTGATTGATGATGGGCAGCAGCGTCATCATAGTGGACATGTTATTACTGCGATCGCCAATCCGCTTGCTCATCGTGGCGATTATGCGTCAAGCCGTGGACTGAAATAGGCTGATGATGTATATATTTATGTATGTAAAACATTTACAGACGCGTTTTTATTTTGTGCTGGCGAAAAAATTCTTAATGTTATCTTAAATAGAAAAAAATCCGTAAACTTTGTTTCTAATGTTTTTTGTTTAAGTGTTTTTTTTTATTACGAGTGTAAAAAAAATATAGGTAATTCTTTAACAGAAATGGCAAAAGACATTGATCATGTGCATTTATAAATATTAGTTGTGCTATTAAGTTGCGTTACTTTTTCAGGTTTTCCGTAATATGTTGAGTTTTTTTTTATATTTGCCTGTTTTTTTTGCCTTTCAAACAAACAGACATATTATATGAATATTTTCTTATATAGTTTGACAAGTGTTTCACAAACATACAAGGCGTTTCCATGAAGGCCCAATTTTTTTATACTTATTTGTAATACTGCGTCGATGTTCATTTGTATGAATATAACCATAAGCTCACGACCGATCTTTGTGGAACTCTCTGGGGGAGGCCTATGTCCAGCAGTGAACGTCAATTGGCTAATGATGATGATAATAAGGACGGAATGGACTTGTACCTACCTATATCGTCGATTGTAATATGAATTAATGTAACCACCAAAATGACGAAATTGAGTTAAGTATACCGTTTGACTGCAAATTTTCTGCTCTTTCGAACGATGTATTTAAAATATTGATATTCGGAAAAAAATGTCGACTACGTTAACAAAAACTTTGCCATTTTATTAGGTTTCTACGTTTTTTATTAACGTATGTAAAGGTTTCATAAAATCATAGGCAATATTTTAACGTAAGTACGAATTTGTAAGTACAAAATATGTCCTTCCTAATGTACTCACCATATTTTTATAAATGTCAATGCTGTAAGCGCCATTTGTAATGTATGGCTTATAAGCAATTTGGTTTCAATTTGTGAGTTACACTAAGTTACGAAATCCACTTTTGATGATTTTCATTAAATTATTAACGTAACTCCAAAATTTTTTTAAAATATATAACGTAAGCACCAGCCATTTCCTGAACTACAACTGTGGTCAAAGTTAGTAACTGTGTGTCAAATAGACCTCTCAAAAATAAAACAAACAAGATAAACATCATTTCAATTTGATAATTAACTAAAAAGATACAACATACTTTATAAATGTCAAATTCGTTTTTGGGCTCTCCTGAAAAATCGTTATTTGGTGGTTACATTAATTCATTATTACAACTGACGATATATGAATTAAATGTCTAACATACACAAGGGCTTATGGAAAACGACAAAGTGAGACGTTTTCATAAGCCACTCACAAATCCTTTCAGAGTCTTTATTTATTCATTTGTATGTAGTACTTAGATTTTTTCTATAAAACCTGAATATAGAAACCCTCCAATGCCTCCATTAAAATTGCTCGATTTCACAGGGAAAATCCATTAATAACGCGATTGAGCAAATTAATTGTTTGGGAAATAAAACATCTGACGAGCAATTTGCAAATAAAGCGTAGGTTCAAACAAATAACACTTAAACCTAACACTAGATTTTTCACAGGGTTATTTTGAATCCAGTATTAAATTGATGGGACCTTTTTTTATTAAAAATAGGGGTATAGATGCTTTTTGTCAAAATATTTTTTTCATGGAAATAACGAGATTCTCTTTAAAATGTCTATATTGTGATCCTCGCAGAGGACAGAAGCCGTTGGAAAATTGAAAAAAATCCATCAAAGGAATCACGTCCCTCGGTAATGAAGGAACAATGGAGGAAATAAGGGTAAAAAGGGTTTCTTCCTTTCCAATAATTTTCATATTCTTTTACTACCTAAGGAACTTCATATTAAATACTAAATAATAACGAAGCGGTAAAACTTACGTATTCATAACGCGTGACATGTTTCGGAGAGTCTCCAGGTCTCCATTATCAAGTATGCTCCCTGCTACCACGATGACTGCATGGCACTACTGCCGACCGCTACGTATTCTGCTTGACCAGTTGAGGGTTGAACTTGAGGGTGGTCGTGCGCTAGCAAGCCTCCACTGTCCCCAAATTATGGTGCAACGATCGTCCTACCATTGTAGGATGCCCGGCCACAGCTGCAGTAGCGGAAACGTGGGAGCAGCCACACATACTCCAAGAGGAGTATCGTTTGTGTATTATTTCTTTGCACTGGCACTGTCAAGTCTGACTGCGACTTTTCACCGAACACGACAGACGATAAGCACAATGAACTCTTGGTGTCCACAAAACTATCACGGAGATCTTGATTGACGAGAAATTCCATGTCAATGGTACAGCTCCCGTCCCGGTTGAAATTAGGGCGACGTCCAATCTCAATCGCTTGTCGTATCTTCTGTAGTGGTTAGTGGTAGAGCGTAGAGGCGAAATATATGTGAGTTTAAACATGTCTTCAATCTATCATGTCACTTACATGTGAACCATGTCTTACGGTAGTTTGAATTCAATTAAACGCAAATTCTTTGCGGAAATCGCTAAACGTCTATTTGAAGTAACCAGGGACCGGAACCGATATTTTCTCCATACAAAAATAACGGTTCCTTTTTCGTTCTTTTTCGTTCTTCGGAATTTAAATTCAAAGTTAATGGAGTAATTGAAAAATATGATATTGCAAATTACATAAAATAATATTGAGTATTGCATAAAGAGTGTAAAACGTTTTAAAATGTTGGGCTATTTCGAGGTTTTCGAAGAATAACGGTTCAGTCCCTGAAAGTAACCAAAGACTAAAAAGTTCGTGACTACCTCTCACAGCGTATCAGCATTACGATACAGCGAGGAAATACCACCATCGTTCTCGGTACAATGCCACAAGGACCCAAATCCTGCATTCCGCATTCTAGGCAAACTTTTGCAAAGATTTTTAAAATATTTTTCTGGTGGTAGGACCTCGTGCAGGGTCCGCCCGCTACCACCGTCTTACCCGTTAACCTGCCGCTAAATAGTACTGTGTTCCGGTTTGGGGGTAAGATAGCCGGTGTAATTACTGGCATAGAGGCAATCCATCTACGTCCTCAGTGTAGGCAGCGCATAGGTGATTTTTTGATCACTGTTTCCATGGGCCTCAAGTCAGTTCCCGCTTTCCGTCAGTTGGGCTGAGAGCTCAGTTGTCTACCTTCATCACATAAAAAAAAACTTTGCATTCTAACCATACTGTGGTCACTTTGAAAACGTAAACACTTAGTAGGCCCGGCTACAGCTAGCAACGTACCAACTGACCTGGTTTCCGCGCTGAAGTGCTAGCCTCCCAGCCACAGAAACTAGTTTTAAGAAAAAACGTTGTAACGTACGAAGAAGCTCTTAGCAGCGTGTTTTCTTTGTGCTTACACTTTTGCAAGATTTGTGACAATTAGTGTATTTCTCAGCCTCCGTAGCCTAGTTGCTAGTGACTTGCGAAGCTGGAGGTTCCGGGTTCAAATCCCGGCGAGGGCATTATTTGTGTATTTATTTATCACAAATATTTGTTCCTTGGTCATGGCTGTCTATATATTTAAGTATCTATATGTATTTATCTATTATATTTACACAAATCGTACTCACTTCACAAGCGTGAATTGAGTTTACCGTGGGACTAGGTTGATTTGTGTAAGATGTCCCAAGATATTTATTTATTTTGTTCTCGTATAGATTTATAAGTTGCCACAGCCATGGTTAACGTTATCTCAACTTAATTTTCTGTATTTTTATATATGGACAGAAAGCTCGATGCAGGGGCTGCTTCCTCAATAAGTATCAAAATAAGATCAATTACCTACCTAGTACCAAACACCTTAACTTTCGAGCATGGTTGTGAGACACTAAACTGACAAACTAAATAAGAAATACCCATTAATGACACGTGAACATGGGAATAGAAATTTTTAAATTATATGCAGATTTAGGGGGGGCGAGGGAGACCAAGGCGAGCATTTTTGGACCAAATGAAGGAGAAAATATCAGGAGCTCAAAACATTAGCAGGACAACGAACGGAATGGCGTTTACTCCACCGACTCTTGCTCTTAAGTAGAAGAAGAAGAAGTAGATTTAAACTGCCTCTGTCGCGGCTCTGATACCGAGTTTCAATCCTGATAAACGAACGAGTAAGTCTAACCCCCGTATTTATAAACGTCTGCTAACTTAGCAAGCCGCTAAGAATTGTTTGTCCTTTTTGATCTTTCCAATATGTCCCATAAGAGTGGAAGAAACAAACAATGTCATCCGCATACCACGAACCTTATAAAGTGTTCAAAACATCGGGATGAAGTTGGGATAAACTGTTTCATAGTTTTATTTCGTGATTTTATAATTTACGAAATCAATATTGGTCTATAAAACTACTTCATCACCTGGTATAAGAAATGAACTACGAGTAGTATGTGTGTTTGTTCAAGAGCTTAAGAAAATAAACGATTGAAGATCGTGGCATTTATGGGCTATATTTTATAGACAACTGCGTATAAAATGGCCGCTATTTATCGTTGTCGATATACCCGTACCGATTTTTCAGATTTTTTGTAAAGCCGTGTGATAGTTTAGGTTAAATTCGTGACTCGTGTAGAAATAAATAAATAAATATCTTGGGACATCTAACACAAATCGACCTAGTCCCACGGTAAGCGCAGTTAAGACTTGTGATGTGGGTACCAAAGGACGATGTGTAGGTTATAATAGATAGATATGTACATATAGATATTTAAATACGTACACAGCCACGACCACAGAACAAGTATTTGTGATAAATAAATACACAAATAATGCCCTCGCCGGGATTCGAACCCGGAACCTCCAGCTTCGTAGGCAGGCTCACTACCAACTAGGCTACGGAGGCTAACTAGTATTTTTATTAACCTTTTAAACGCCTTCCTCCTCGCATCAAAATGTGATATACACGCCATCATCTCTGCTAATGAATGACGAAAATAGACCTTATTTGTCATCAGAACAGTTACTTTAACAACATACTCAATGACCACTTTAGTGACTACTATCGTGGTACACACTGCCACTGGTTCTTGACGTTCAAACGGTAAAAACGTTTATTATAAACTACCGTGAGACATATAAATTTATACTAAAACCTTATCGAACGATTAAAGTCACATTTTTTTTCAGATACTGCACGACATAAGCACCGTAAAACCATACACCATACTATAGTCCAGTACTACAACTATGGTCCACAAGTTCAACTCGTAATTAAGCATCAATGGAAATGTTTTATTTTGGTTTTATCTAAGTTTTTAATCATAAATAATATAATACATTTAATACACTAAATCGAAGATATTTAACTTAGTTTTGAACCATAGTTGGGGCTTTTGGACCATAGTTGGGTAGTTTGACGGCACGAAATTTATTACTGCACTGAACAAAACATGGCACGAATAGTATCTTAGGGTGCACGTATTTATATGTGTACATTTTCATCCATGTTGATTTGCACAATACACAAATGACTGATCCGAAATCCGTTGACTGTCATTCTTCAATGAAGAAGAATATGACAATCAACGGAAAATCCGCCACATTTTCCGCTTCAGAGGTAAAAATCATACATTTTTCCATGAATGACATTCTTCGCAAAAAAATAAACGTAACAAAATTCGCCTCATTTGTATCCCTTAGAAATATTCCGTAGGATTTGAGGAAAATTTCATTATCATAATGACATTATCCAGGAAAAATGTAGACAAATAAGGAATTTATTTAGTAAATCGCAAATATTAATTTCTCGCTTATTTTATCGAATAATTTCCTAATATTAAGATTTAAGGCGAGGGATTCGATGAAATTCCCAATTTAAACGTCCCATTTTAATTTAGGTAGGGGAAGACGTTAAATTGATATTAATTTAGGGTGACATTATAAAATCATGAAATTGGGTTTTAGGAGATATTCCGGTAAGATGCCGTAAAATTTTTAAGTGCCAATTGAGTAAGTTAAGAGTCGAGAGTACACGTTTATGGATTTGAAGCATGGAGGAAGATGTAAATCATTTTAAAATTATTTTTTAGTACAGATGGTGTACTTTTTAGGCTCTAGTGCGAGAAATGGGTAATTTTACGGTCTAAAATTTCGGAGGGTCATCTGTACAAAAAAACGTCGTACGAGACAGGTGCAAAAACGAAATTCGTAACTCGTGTCGATTTAAATCACTCCCAATCGGTCGTGTTTTAATAATTCATGTTTTTCGCACTTGTGTCGTAATGCACTATATTAGGGTTCTGTAGTCATGGAACCCTTATAGTTTCACCCTGTCCGCCATAGCTGTTTAGTACTAGAAATTTGCAATTTGACCAGTTTGGTTACTTTAGGTCAGTATAAAGACATAGTGTAAGAAAATATAATAATTATAGTTTGTTAGGATTTTACTAACTCGAGGCACATAGAGAGAATTGTACCGTCTCTTTCTTATTCTAATGATTTTGACGCCCACAAAGCGATTCGTTCCTACCCTTACTGCCAAAGTTGGTTTGACAGACTATAGGCAATGCTTTATTACTTTATAATACTGGCAACTCAGCTGTTCCCGCCTTCACATAGGCTGAAGCATTGGCTGATTTATACTTTTAAAAAGTTAAGGAAAAAACAATTGAAAAGCGGCGCGCGAAACACTTATTGTTAAAATGGGAGATAAATGTATAATTAATTTTAAATAATCGTGCTATTTTTAGCTTGTAATTTATATGTGCGATTTATATACACGTTGGATGTAATATAAATACTGGTATAGCTTGAATTTGGCTTTAAATAAATAATAATAATTACATAGACAGAGGACATAGGTGATCTTGGTCGTTTTTCTTTGGTATATGACATCTAATATTTATAATTAATAATAACTAAATAAATACCTTGGGACATCTTACACAAATCGACCTAGTCCCACGGTAAGCTCAATTAAGGTTTGTGATGTGGTTACCGAGCAACGACATAATTATATAAGAGATAGATACATACTCGTATAGATACTTAAATGACCAAAAAACAAATATTTATGATAATTAAATACACAAATATTGCCCTCGCCGGGACTCGAACTCGGAACCTCCGGCTTCGTAGGCAGGTTCACTACCAACTAGGCTACGGAGGTAGACTTCATTTTTGATGAATATTTGAGCAAATAAATATATGTAAACGCTTATTGGTCTATTCCTTTCAATAGATTAACACAAAGTTTGAAACATGTACATACACACAGTACATACACTAATTTGCGGTGATCATTTCAAATGAAAACCGCAAAACTCAATCTCAAAACTGCTCTGAACTATATTTTAGAAACTTCATCTACCTATAAGTTTTCCAAGTCGCAATAGTACCTTCACCCGAATATCCCTTTCACTATTTCATACAAATAAAACCGAAATTAGGTCAAACCGAAATAGTCCTGTCCCTTCGATAGAGAGGAATCTACTTCACAATTACACAAAATACTGCATTATAATAATCACCAATTTAAAACAAAATGGAGCGGGAAGGTTCTTGAGTGGCGGCCACGTACTGGAAGGCGTAGCGTGGGTACGCCCCCCACAAGGTGGACCGATGACCTGGTGAAGGTCGCAGGAGTCCGCTGGATGCGGGTGGCGCAGGACCGGTCATTGTGGCAATCTTTGGGGGAGGCGTATGTTCAGCAGTGGACGTCTTGCGGCTGATATGATGATGATGATGATGATATTGTGTCAGACGATTCAAAAATGCTTATGAATAAGCTTACTTGAATAAAGAATACTTTGACTTTGAAGATCTATGAAGATCGCCAGGAGACGCTAGATGCAGTTCACTTCTAAGCGGTGTATGTGGAGGTCCAAAAGGGAGGCCTTGTAGAAATTAGGAATGAAGACAGTTTGACACCTGAGAAAGGATAGAATAGTTATCGCGAAAATCACCAGTAGGTACACACGAAGTTACGGATACCATCTAGTCTCATATAGATTTTAAAAGCAAAATAAGCTTGATTTTGGCTTCACCACAAACTTAAAACCTTGGAGAAAATCTTGGGAAAAGTTAGGTAGTCTGCCTGCGACCACGGGTGTAACGTCATGCCCGAAACGTCAGGATTTAAAACGTAAGTTTACGCGATCAAGACCCGTTTGTCTTGAAAATGACCGTGTGGTGACGGCAGTACGAATACATTTGTCACCACCCCAACTCCTCCTGCGGGTGTCGTTAGAGTCGACTAAGGGATTGAAGTGTCACTTACCATTATTTGACAAAAGATTGATGATGGGCAGCTGCTGCCCATCATCAATCTTTTGTCAATGACGCTGCTGCAGCGTCATCGTAGTGGACACATTACTGCGATCGCCAATCCGCTTGCCCAGCGTGGCTATTATGGGCATTTACCTCATAATCTGAACTGAACTGATTCTGCGAATCATCATCATCATCATCATATCAGCTGAAAGACGTCCACTGCTGAACATTCTGCGAATACGCATAGCTAATAGGAGAGGTCTACGTCCAGCAGTGGACTATGATAGGCTGATGATGTGTCTTGAAAATATGAGTGATAACCGTGAAAGTTTAAATCAATATAAAGTTAGGTAGCTTATGCGCCACTTTATGAGATGATCTGTCACATATCCTTAAGCTCAAAGCTGCGATCTAACGATATTCTGAGGTAAATTATCTTGTTACGTTGTGTCTCCGCCTTAAATGATAATAGGATGGATATAGTTAAGGGGTAGTTCTGATATTTCCTATGTAATAGGGTGTACACTGCTTTTAAGTTGAGACTTAACATGAGATAGTTAGCAGGTATTAGCAGGTAGCACGATATTAACAACTAAGAATAAAATTAATTATTCAAACAACCCTACACGAGCCATTCCCGGTGTAAAATTATCAAATACCATCACATTGACTATTTCATACATTATGTTTGTGTGTGTGTAATTAATTTTTATTTTTTCTCGATTTCCATGGTCCTATGTTCATTGTGCTTTATAACTATATCAGCTACCAGGCGTATAACATATTTGCGGCAATGCAAATGGAAAGGTACCTTCTTAATACATTCAAAATAAACCTTATGTGTTTTTTGATATAGTCTATTTTAAACACCGTGACAATGTACCTTTTCGTGTGCACAGACACATTTAGTGATAGATATAATGGTTTTTATTCACATTTTCATAAAGATAAAAACTTTCAATATTTTTCTACGAAAATTTATATTACGACCTCAATTAGTATAACAAATTTCACTTTTAACGACCTCAGGAATTACATATTCAACTTATTCGGCTTCCTTGTGTTGTGTTACACCGTGTATACATAAATTTACTTGATCAATCGATACAAAACTTCCCCTTAACACTAATTACAGGCAAACAAGCCACTCTAGCGAGAAATAATAGAACTATGAATACTAAAAGGGACCAAATAGCTGGTAAATTGGATCCTTTAAGATGGTTCATGTATTTAATTAAATCTCTAACGGATCATAGTCGAAACTCGAAGGAACTTGTAATTGAAAAGTTTTTATCAAATTATTTATTTGTATTGATAATATCATACTTATCTTTTGGTACGTTTTTAGGACTTAATTCGATTACAGTGCTTATTAAATGGGCCATTCTTTTCAAAGTTATCCCCACACTTTTTTTTACTTTTAATATGATTTACATTCAGAATTGCAAGCTCTTTCGATCCTGTTTGAAGAAAATTTTTGCCCCAGTCTTTTTTTCATTTCATAACCATATTTTTATACATTTTGTATAGCGGTAACGGAATAGAAAGTTCGAAAAATGTATGTAAATGGGACAACATTTTTCTCCTATTAGTAAAGTTAAGATCAAAAAAGCTCACACTCAGTATTGTGAGCTTTTTTGATCTTAACTTAGAAGTCATATGAAAAATATAAAAAAAAGAAAAAAGAGACAACTTTAAAAGAAAATAGCCAAATATTACTGAAACACTGATTTTAGAATGAATGTTAAAACAATAGAAGGGTCAAAATTATTTTTGTTGTCTTCTTCTTCTTGTTTCATACCACTTTGTCACGTTTTTAGTTGCTGTTTCGACTCAGTACATATAAAAATCCGGTGCGCTTGTATTTCTTTATTACGTTAGATTTTAAACCATACATCAGAAATTGAAAACAAAACACCATCTCATACAAAAATCACCACTGCGTCACGTTTTTTAGGGACACAAAATAAGACAACGAAAATAAATTTGACCCAGAATTATTACTTGGCCAATGTTAATAGGTTAACGTTATTTAACTAATAAAACTTCATTGCTACTTCCTATTTAGCTTGTTAGGGGAATACAATTAGTCTTTTCCTGTTTTTCTTGGTACGTACAAAGTATCACACATTTGTAGAATTGCTCAAGAAAGTAAGTACCTTTTGTCAAACATGCAATAAAATGTTGTGTGTAAAAATAGGCCCAGAAATACCCTATAATTAGGGCTTGTGAAATAAAAGAGGCTTGTAATGAAATTTCATACAAACATTACTGGCTGTACTAGACCTGTAAAGTAATCGCTTTGTTGTGATTTGTTCAATTGGGTCCCCGGCATCCTTGCTTTTGGCCTTACAATAAAAAATAAATTAATAGCCGAGTTTCTATCAGATACGTGTTTTGTTTATTAAAAAAACAAAAATCGGTTGTTTTATTTTCCTTTTATTACATGTTTGAGAAAATCACTAAGTACACAAGCTTCGGTGTCAATAAGAGCTTGTAGGCCTCATATTTTTAAATTTTTATTCGACCTGAAAGCCCTCATTTCCCGGCCTCTGCATGTACTATAAAAGTGTGTCATTGCCTACCATACCTAATTATAGTAGGCCAGTTAAGGATTGAGTCTAAGTCGTCCCACCATCTCCGTCTGGTCTTGCCACGTCCAAAGGGAAGTGTGAATATAATTATATAGACGGCGAGCGAAAGGAGGCCGAAAAGTATTCGGACGACAACCCGTCACTTCATGGCCGAGGTATGTATAACGCTTTTCTCAAACATGCCATGAAATGAAATAAAAAAATGTATCTTCTTTCTAAGAACTTATAAGTCAACTACATAACTATTTCTTTGAAACAACAAAAGTCCACCGACACCTTATTTTTTTAAGTTTCACCTATTTGAAAGGTGCAAATTTTTACTTTCAAATATTATTTTGAGTAGTTAAAGGAGTCCCGTACAAACGCGTGTATATTTCGATAATTTGAGTTTTCTTCCGAGTTACTAGTTATTATATATATTTTTGAGCAATTTTTGACTCTTCTAGTTACGATAGAGAACTTCGATAAACCCACAATTTTGAGAAAAACCGTGTTCGTACGGGACATCGGTGGATTTTTTCGTGGAATGCTCCAAAGTACATATTTTAAATTGTATAATTTAAATACCTAATTATAAATGCAATTTTTTAAAT
>JALPQI010010846.1:0-51447 GCA_025490895.1 Thaumatotibia leucotreta
CGACACAATTTGTTCGGACCACTTCCAAAATTACTGTTTTGTAAAAACAAATCCGAGATCTATATTGTCATCCAATGCCTGTCCAACTTTAAAACTCCATCCTGCCTTTGACAAGGTAAGTTAGCTTTGCTAAATAATTTTATTATGTTTTAAAAGTAAAGTACCTTTTAAAGGATTTCTGATGCTATCTGTTAATACATATTAATTTAAGTATGTAATTTCCAGGTGTTTCTTTTCCCAAGTAACCCATCTGATAATCTTTCAAGAAAACGTAAAACGGTACAATTTACGAATTTAAAAATATCTTTATACATTTATACATCTAGTTAATCTGTCCTCATATATAATACCTAAATTACCTAACCAGCTAAACTCCTTACAGTTGATCGTTTAATTTTAGTTCCCATTTATACAATTTGTAGTTACAATTTTCTTTTTTCGTTTTCTAACGTAATATAAGTAGATATCGTTTGCACTTTTGAACAAACAAACCAATGCAAAGGTAACATTATATATTTAGACAGAGATTAAACAACAGGCGGTCTTAAGGCGGTGTTAAGGGTAAACCTTACCCTTAACACTTGTTGTTTAACTTTAACCTTAAAGCTAACAACTTAAAGTAAGTAGGTACTTATTGTAAATATAAATTCAAATAAATATATAAATTTTACTGTTTTTATATCATTCATAACGACATCATTTTAGTGAGATTTTAAAAATGAGAATGTTTGAATAGTTTTTTTCAAGTAACATTTTTAGTCAAATAACTGTTGGTTTTAATCTATCGATAAAAATATCGAGCCATACCACAACACTATTTACATTAACATGTCAAAATTACCTGACACGGTCGATTTCTATGAAAATGACAGCCAAGGCCGCCTCTATCTCTAAGGTTACACACTAAAGAGGTCCGTGCTCTGTGGTACTGACGGTTGCAATGCTGAGTATTACAAACGACATCACTGCTGCTGATTCTGCAAGCAGCAGTAAATGTGGAGGACTGGAATCAGTGTTGCCAGATCCAATTTGAAAACTTCAGAGGAAGTTTACCCTAGAAATCAGGAGATTGGTAAAAATATCAGTAGGCTAATTATTTGTTAACCAAAATTTACCTATAATATCAGTTTTTTTCTTTCAATGTTTATAAATATGTTTATTTAATCATAAATTATTGTACAAAATATTATGTTATGTTACCAATTCAAAAGATTTAGAATTAGAACACATAGTGGAAAGGAATTAGTTAACATGCTGCTACTTACCAAATAGCAAATTATGAACTTTTTTCTCGATTTAATGATTGGTATGATTACGTTATTAGCTTTCGTCCAACAATACTTTTCAGTTTTGCGGCATGTTTATCTCCAGCCCCGTGCTTTTCTTAATGTGATTTTCCCTCACCACTAATGTTTATATTAACTCCGCATGCTTTGCAAAACGCAAAAACATCCCCCTTTTGGCTTACAGTCACCCATTTTGCAAACTGTGCTTCTCCTAGCCACTCTGATTTGAATTTTTGACCATATTTTGGTTTTTTGTTAGAACTCATCAATCTCAACATCCAAACCAAACTCAAACACCGTAAAATAACACATCATGCTGAGATCCAAAATGAAAAGCCTAGTCAAATAACAAATAAAAATAGTTTAGTAGTTAAAATAAACTAGTTATTTGTAATCTTTCGAGTCGAACGAAATACTATTTAGGCGGCAACGGCAATAATTAATAACTTTAGTATTGTCGTTCTCCATAGTCTCTGGATTTCCTGGATTTGACTTGACAACTTTGACGTTTCGTGTGTTTAAAGGGGTTTACGAACTTTGCAATATTAAAGGAGTCTACTAGCATTAACAATATCGCATCCGATTTCCAAACTCGTGCTACCGGTAATAGCGTTCCGTTTACAATAAAAAAATCTTAAGGTAGAAGTAAACTACGAAAAATCAGGAGAATCTGTTGAAAATTCGGTAGATCAGTAGACATAGCCCAAAATCAGTAGATCTCCTGATAAATCAGGAGACCTGGCAACACTGACTGGAATTCGAATTATACTTTCCCCCTTATTATGTGAAGCGTTCCATTACACCCAAGTTTAAAGAACCTCTCGGATATGAATCTTTAAAAAAAACTTATGAGGTAAATACAATAATTATGAAAAACCTTTCTTTCCCATTGGATAAATAGAATGCGTAGCCAAACTAGCCAAGTTGCCAAACGATCAGTACTTAGCGTATCGTAGTTCTCTATCTGTTACTACTTTATTTTTATTAGTGCGACAAAGATAGTTGCCTTTTGAGCGTTAGCGATCGGTATCTTTGCTACGCAGTCTACGCACCTTCAGCCACAGTTACGGTGATACGCCGCGTGCAATTTTTGTATAGAAATCACTTTAAAATCGCCCAAGTGAATCGCTAGTCTGAATAGGCTCTTAAGGCGGCTCTTTGAGCTTCGACAACCTTATGCCGCGACCATAGACTATATTGAATAATAGTGTATGGAGTTATCAGTCAAGGTTTTTGCTTGCAACCCCATCTATTGATGATTCACGGCAACTTTTCTCATATATATACATATATAGCTACACACACATATATATATATATTATATATATAGCTTTGTAGATTGGTAACCTTTGAAATAATGGACAAACAAAACCAGATCACATCAAGTGTGAACTTGCCACGCATTTCTCATTTGGAATCAGCTGACGAAGTTCACACACATTATGTGACCTGGTTCTCTTCGCCCGAACTAGGATCGAGTAACAATAAAACAAAAGAAATGTGTCACTTTCAAGTTTTATTTTTACACTAGCCTTATCCATAAAGTTTTCCTAATTTATCCTAATTTTTTCCTAAGGTATCCTAATTTATTAGAACAGTTACATTAATTCATATTACAACTGACAAAATCTTGTAGAAGACTACTACGCATGAAACATAGCTTATCTATCAAATCCTGTCCAATAAAGCGTATGATAAAAAATACATTGAAATCTGTTAATCGTTTAGGAGGTACAAAACTACGAACAGATACATAGGTATATGAAACAGTTCAAAATATTAACATATTTTTACCAGTCTTAAAAAAACAGTAGCCGTATTGCACAGGTTTCTAATGTCGGCGAACGGAGCTCGTGGTACATTTCCATCTTGCAACGGTTTTTGCGAATGGCTTCAAATTTGCATATATGCGTTTTGAGTAACATTAGAATGAATATTCAGTGTCATACTTCCTGGCGGTGACATGGTGTCGTACAGTATTCAAACTAACACCAATAAAATGTACGAAATTGTACGCTAATTAAAAAAAATGTACTACACGTACGATACGAGAAAACGGTGTTAATCCGTCACCGCTAGGAAGCATCCTTCCTGGCGGGGGCTATTTATTTTTCCCCACACTAGCTCGGAAACACCTACTTCCCTCACTAATTTCAGTGAGGGAAGTTGCATTTTAATCACTTGTGAAGGAAGTAAATTGACAGATGAACCGTGAAACGTTCAAAACCATGGAACGTCAAACGCTGGTATGGCTGTGATTTGCTGATTATTTTTTGAGGGACACCATGAACAATTTTATCATACACCAGATTATTTCATTTATTCATGATAATAAATTGGATTTTTAGTAAGTAAGTAAGTAAGTAAGTAAGTTCTTTATTTGCTTTAAATGTGGTTTACAAAAGGTCATATTCTACATTGAAGAGCATCACACATTTAGCTGAGTTGCAGCATGCAAATAATTACAATTATACACCTTATATCTAAAAAAACACTAACAGCATGCAACATAAAATGAGCAATGTATATATACAATTGGGATCCGTATGAATGAATTAAGAGCACACACCACTTTGATTGTACTAAATAAAATGAAATTGAAATCAATAATATAATAATTTATAAGTCAGAGCAATAATTGGGCAAATGTCAAAATTTCTACTGATAGACTACACATTATTATTAAAAAAATCACTTAATGAATAATAGCACTCTTCAATTAACCAATTTTTAAGATTATTATAAAATTTATATCCAACTAATGATGTTATAGTTTTCGGCACTGTATTATAAATTTTGCTTAGCATGTAATAAGAATTCTTTTTAAATATATGTAATTTAGCTACAGGCATGTTCAAAGGTTTTTGTGTAACTGTTCGCTTATTCTCATTATTTTTAATCAAAAAGAGATCCATGTGTTTTTTTACAAAAATACATGCCTCTAGAATATATAGACAAGTAAGTGTTAAAATTCTATGTTCCCTAAATACGGGTCTACACGAGTCCAACGGTTTAAGCCCAAATATCGCTCTCACACAGCGTTTTTGAGCTATGAATGCTTTAGATACATCCGATGAGTTGCCCCACAATACAATACCATATCTAAGGACAGAACACACGTACCCGTGATACACTAACAGGGCAGTTTTATTTGATGTTACAAGTCTAATTTTTTTAATAGCAAAGACAAATTTATTTATTTTGTTACATACTGCTTTAACCTGCTCTTTCCATTCGCAATGCTCGTCTACATAAAGACCTAAAAATTTATGATTTTCCACTCTTTGTATTGGTTCACCGTTACATACTAAATTAAGCTTCAGGTCTTTTCCCTGCCTTGTATGGAAGTAAATATATTTAGTTTTTTCAGTATTAATTGTAAGATTATTTCTTGTTAGCCATGCCACAGCTTCTTCTGACACACTATTAACTATGTTACTATAATTCTGTACATTTTGAGTCTCTACAATGATGGTTGTATCATCGGCGAACATAATTGTAGGATGTTTGACTGCGCGTGGCAGATCATTAATATAAAGAATAAAAAGTAGGGGTCCTAAAATACTGCCCTGTGGTACTCCAAACTTATTTTCTCTTTTCGAGGAAACAAAATTCTCCACTGTGTTTGTCGCTTCATTTAATTTCGTTACTTGTGTGACTTGGCTACGGTTAGTCAGGTAACACTTTATCCAGTTCTGAGCTACCCCACGAACACCGTAACAATTCAATTTTTTTAACAATATGTCGTGTTTTATAAAATCAAATGCCTTGCTCATATCCAGAAAGAGAGCCACAGTTGGCATTTTATTATTAATATTATTCAAGATTTTTTTTATCAAATTAAAAGAAGCTAAGGCTGTAGATTTATTTGGTCTAAAACCATTCTGTTCTATTGCCAATATTTTATTCTTATCTAGATATTTTTGTAATCGCGTATAAAAAACTCTTTCAAATATTTTGGATATGACAGGTATCAATGTGACTGGTCTATAGTTACTCATGTCCGTTTTTGTTCCTTTTTTATATAGTGGTTTAACAATTGAGAACTTTAATTTGCTCGGAAATATACCCTGCTCCAAAGATAAATTTATGATGTGACATAACGGCACCATTATATGATTAGCGACATTTTTTAAAGCTTGTGTATTCACTTTATCATAACCAACGGAACCGGTATTGCGTAATGATCTTATTATTTTTAGTACCTCCTGAGGGGTGGTGGGCTCTAAGAACATGGTATTTACACTGCTAGGGATATGGTTACTAATACTTTCATTCGTCAACTTATTACTATTATGAATGTTATTGTCCTTATTTGTTAGATTTATAAAATAATTGTTGAAAGCATTTGCAATATCAGTTCCGCTGTGAATTAAATTTGCATTAAATGAGATCTTATCGATTTGTGGCGACCTTTTCGACATTCCTAGATTTCTGTTTACAATATTCCATGTCGCTTTACATTTATTTTCTGCTTGCCTTATATACTGATCGTTACAATTTTTCTGTGTTTCAAATAAACATCTTCGTAATATTTTAGCGTAGTTATTATACGATATTCGTCTATCTTCAGTTTTGTTCTTATAATAGTTATATCTAAGGGTTCGTTTGGTTTTACAACTTATTTTTATTCCTCTTGTAATCCAGGGAATTTTTTTAGGCCTTTTATATTGTTTAACTTTATACTCCGGAAAACATTGTTCGAACAGCAGTGCTAATAAATCATGAAATATATTGAATGCTTCATTAGTATTATTATTCATCAAAACGTCATTAAAACTGAGACTATAAATATAATTTACAAATTTATTCATGTTTTCTATACTAAAATCACGCTTTATTATGTACCATGTTTTAACATTGATATCCCTGTTCATGTCTATAGTAACAGATTGAGCAGTGTCGTGATCTGACAGATGAAGTCGATAAGTTTTGCCTACTGCATGTTTGAAATTACTGACTATATTATCGATACAGGTACGCTGCCTTGTAGCCTCATTTATGTGGGGCTTTAAGTTATGATTCGTAAATAATTCGCACAAGTGAATTTTCATTTTGGAGTCAGTTAAGAAATCAACATTGAAATCTCCTGCAATAACTAAGTTGTAATCATGTTTTTCTAACTTGTTTAGAAGAACTTCAAGCTGCTTTAGGCCTGCCTGCCAATCAGAGTTAGGAGTTCTGTACAAGCAAATAATTCTCGTTTTAATAGATTTAATAGTAACTCCACATACTTCAAAAACTTTCTCTATTGCTAAATCCTTAACCATATCTAACGGTTCACAGTCAATATTGTCCCTGCAAAGTATACATGCTCCACCTCTACGCGCGTTTTGTCTAGAAAAATTTGCTATGAGGTGGTAGCCTGGAATATGTAGATAATTTTCTTCTCCTTCCGTTATAAATGTTTCAGTCAGACATATTACATCTACTGCCGAGCTAATGTTTTCTAATTCTTGAATGGCTACTTCTAGTTCACTTGATTTATTTAAAACTCCTGCTATATTCTGGTGAAAAATATGAAGACGAGATTTCCTATTCTTCACGAAAAAACTCTTCCTCTTTATCTTTTTCACTCAAGACTTGATCTGTGCTGTAACTTGTCGTATTAATTTTGTTATCCTCACTTAGTATTTCATAAAAACCTATCGCAAAATCATATCGTATTGGACGAAAACCAGATAGTATACTTTTACATTCAGAACGCAACCCGCTAACACTGACGTCTTGTACGTCAATGTTGCCAACTTATAAAAAAATTCTCGAATGTACAGTTTTGTAAGGAAAGTTTTCTATGTAATATCTTACCAAAAAGTAGGCAATTTAAGTTTACCTCACACATTTTTTTAAATTATTGATGTTTTAGCTGCCGGATACAGATTTTATACTTAAACATCATAGAAATATTGACAATTTAATTAATGTAGGTAGGTTTTATTGTAATTATAAATAAAAATATAGTCACATAGACCTAGTCATTTACCAAATTAAGAGTTCTGCCTATTTTTTGGCTAAATACTAAAAAAAATATTTTGTTATTATAGGTAGTACTAGAACTACTCTTAAGTTATTTAATAAAGACTGATTTGTTTTTACACGTTCGTAGCTGCTTCCTCGCTTTAGTGTGGGGAAAAATGTTGTGTTACACATGGGAGCAAAGTTTGTTTAATTATCGTGCCTTGAAACCCTCGCAACGCTCGAGATTCCATTTTTAAACCACTCGCTTCGCTCGTGGTTCAACTACGGATTCTCTCACTAGCTCGGGTCTCAATATTGGCACGATGATTAAACAACCACTTTCCTCCCTTGTACAACAAATAACTATTGTTATGTTGCGGCCGAGTTTTCAATGGGCATGTCAATCAGAAAATATGTACGAGAAATGTACGTTCAGCCACAGTACCGCCAACAAGTATGACACAATATTCACGCATTTTACCACAATTAGGCAATCAACACAGTCATTTAACCGCATCACACCATTTTTACAAAAATCCAATCCAAGTACAGTATATACGTACATGGAAAAGCGCAATTATAGGAGTCCAGAACAAGCACAGTCGCGTTGTATGAAATCACTAAAATAATATCTCTTCGAAGCACTTTCAGTTCAAGCATCGAAGATAACCAGAAAGCAAAAATGTGATTATGGCCGCTCTAACAAAAACATTCCGTTCATTCAATATATTTTTTAAATGTATCTGAAATATTTGTAGCTAAAGGATTCAAAACTGACGAAAGTAAAAATACAAGTATAGCTGAATTAATATTTCATTTCTCGATGTATGAAACAAAAATATTTTGAGATCCAAGTAATGAAAAAAACGAATACTTTGTCATTTCTTTCGTTTTGTTAACTGCGCGTAACGGAAAAGAAAATAGTGGCTGTACAGATAATACAAGATCTTGAAATTGATATCAACGCCCTCTAACGTTGATTCACGTAAGCATATCCGATGGCGTCATGAGTACATCAAATTCACTACTTCCACTAAGTGAAACTGAAAACACCGTGGCCGCGGCCACGACATTGGTCTAAGGCGACCGGCTTAGCGTAAAAGCTTATGTGCGAGAGTAGGTACTCCCTACCCATGTCGGCATACCGCTCCAACTCACGGATTCGCTCGCCGCTGGTCGCCTTAGACCTATGTCGTGGCCGGGCCTTTAGTTCTCCTTCATTCTGGATTCGATCATGCATGGACACTCTGATCATAGCTCCAGTTGGGTGGCCGCGAGCCTCTTTATGAGGCTTAATGTGAGCGACCACGTTTCAGTGCGATAGGTAAGTATATCAGTTTTGTGTGCAATTGTCATAAAGCGATGGGAGAACTTAGCGGCATGAAACAATACCTAGTGATCTCTTCTTATCAAAATAGTTACCTATATAATCTTATTCTTGTGGTGATATTAAGGTCTTTGAGAACACACATGTCTTTGGACACAGAGAGAGACGTAGCGTCCAGGTCGTAGTTGCCGTTTAACGTGCTACTCGTCACATTCGCCCTTAATACTTGTTAGAACCTGGCGGCAATATCGACAAACGGTTAAACACGGTGGCATCATAGGATTCATAAGCCTATATGGTGCTTGCAAACATGTGAGCAGGCCTCTGCTGCCATGACGTTAGAGTGCATCTTCAGATATATTTATCTGATGGCAACTGGACTTGTAGCTTCATCTAATTAGACATCATCAGAAGCCGTATCACGAGTTGGAAAGTAAAGGATACCTTAGGTTTTACTCGATACGTAATGCATTCTATCGTGCTCACACTCACACTAGCATATTGGAGCGAGCGCGATGGCCTGCTTTACGTACATCCACAAAACCTAACGTTACTAATACTTGCAAAGGGCTCATGCATAAATCATGTGAGGTTTTTTCGGCTACTTTTTGACCCCCCCCTCCCCCATGGTGATGATTGGTGAGTTTCTTGGCTAGCCCCCCCCCCCCCCCCTAGCAGTCTCACGTGTATTTTTCTCATTCAACTTTTCACGTTCGCTAGCCGAAATTCACAATATTTCTTAGTTTGTTCATCGTAGAAAAATACACGTGAGGTCTCCTTGTACCCCCCCTCCCCTAACGTGATCTTTCGTGATGTTTTCTTGGACCCCCTCCCCCCCTATATGACCTCGCGTGATTTATGCACAAGCCCAAAGTCATGGTACGGCCGCTGTGACAAGTGACAACAGTTTTCTCTCGTGTGAAGTGAAAACGGTTATAAGTGTGTGTTTGGTCGAGTTTTATAATTAAACATACTACGTGTTACCGTAAACGGTCATTTTGTGCTGAATACCAAAATAAGTGAGTACATTCACGTTTTTGGAATTCTGTTATCTGTTCACCGTTGTTGTATTTTAGGATAAACTTTATTAAAGTATCTTTATTTTCAATACTACAATTTATATACATAATTTAATGAATCTAATCTATATCTAAGATGGGCCCTTGTGGCATTGTACCAGACCGAGGATGCAGGCGGCAAAGTTAAAGTCAAAGTCAAACTATTCTTTATTCGCGTAGGCCTATTTGAATTGTCTGACACAATAACAAGGAAAAAATACTACTACCTAGCGGTTCCAATAATACTACACTGTCCTGAGAAGAACCAGTGAGAATTGGTAGAACCAGTAAAGCATTTCGGATAAACGTATTCAGACTTGTACCTATACTTGCTTTTATTCGGTATTCTATTTACCGGATGCTATTTGAGTCGTGTAGAAAGATCTTCTAATTATGTGTTAATTTAACATAACTATGAACTAACTCAGGCTCCTAGTCTTTTTGTCGCGATTTCTTGGGTGTTTCCACGGAATAATAAAAACAGTTTTTTTTCTGTTCTGTGCTTGTTTCCTTAGTGAAGTTTCCAAGTCACTCAGCGTGATCGTTCCTAGTACCTAGTACCCTTCCTAGCACTACTAATCATTTATTTGTAATCTTGATTAATTTCAATTGATGTTTTCCTGTATTCTGAACTAAACATTTAGGGGATTATTTTTTACCCTGGCAATAATAATATAAAATGATTTCCAAAATGGTAACCTTATTTAAAGTTGGGGAAATCCCCTTTAAACTACCAGTACGGCTAGCTTTTTATTGATATTTAAACCTTAACGTCATATCATAATAAGGTTTATTTTACGGAGTATTAAAATATCCCTGGTGGTCCTAGTGTCAATAATCGTATTTTAGGGGATTCCTGCAAGTATGACAATCGAAACACTGACCTGTATGCTTAGCACATGATTGGTATGTCAGTATGTCGCCGCGAGATAGATTTTCCATCTTTTACTAACTACATGACTAAAAGTGGGATGGATAATTTATCTCGCGGCGACTTGTTGTCGCACTAATCCTGTGCTAAGCCTATTGCAGGGTTAGCTAAGATACCAATCTGCAATCGTATACGATAAGCGATAAATCACCATCAGCACAAAAGCTATTCAAGCAAATTATAGTAGGTACATAACGTGTATCTCGAAATCCGTCCAACTTTTACTAAGGCCTTGGGTCGACCTACCTCGGGTGTCAGGGTGATCCATTATTTATGGAACACCCTGTTTATTTTTTATAATCATTTTAACTCATGTCATGAACCAAAGTCCAAATCTTATATTTCACTTATCATTTCTTTACCTAATTGTAATAACATAAATCCAATTTTATCTGCGATTTGCCATATTGCTTATCGCACGATCACTTTCTCGATAACCCGAGCAATTCATTTACTTATATAATGTACTTAATTTAAACGTCTAAATAAAAGAGCTAAGCTCCACTCTCTTATTGAGTAACGTTATTGTTGGGTTACTATTGAAACTCATACTTTCAAGCCCTTTTGTGGGCCAATCAACTTTTCGGTCGACATATTTTCTGTCTTTTGCATTACTTTTCATGAACTTACAAATGTACCTATGTCAATTAATACTAGGTATACACATAATTATATACAATGAATCCGTTAGAACCCAAATGTATCGATTTGAACATGTGTGGGGCCTAACGCATTTACAATTTATAAGCATTTTTACTGGCAAACTTGATGAAATTGTCACCTGCGTTACAGGACAAAAATAGTGTCGATCGAAAAGTTGATGGCCCTTGTATCGCCTTTGCCTCTTCACTTCAGTCGAGTCTCTATTCCAGCAGGCCTATCCAAGATGCCATTCAATCATATACGATAAGCGATAAGTCACGTGACCATAATAATGTATGAAAATGGTCACGTGACTTTTCGTACGAATCTGTCATTCTCATACATTACTTACTTATCGCTTATCGCATACGATTACAGAATGGTATCTTACTAGTACCTGCAGTAGCCGTGTCATGAGTTGGAAGAAGGATACGTTAGGTTTTACTCGATACTTAATGCCCCGGCCACGACATTGGTCTAAGGTGCGTTCAAACCAAAAGAGCAATCACGTTTTGTGTAACGATCGAATTTCGTAGAGTGGGGGGTTAGAATAGCGAATGCTCTTTCGGTTTGAACGCACCTTAAGGCGACCAGCGGCGAGCGAATCATGAGTTGGAGCAGGATGCCGATATGGGTACGAGAGGGAGCACCATATGTTTTCCGCTAAACCGGTCGCCTTAGACCGAAGTCGTGGACGCGGCGTAAAGCAGGCCGCCATCGCGCTGGCTCTAAGTGCGAGCGCAATAGAATACATTACTGATCGAGTAAAACCTAACACATCCTTTACTTTCCAACTCATGGTACGGCTATAGCTACCCACAATGTTGATACGATTTGTCATTACGAAAAATCGTTTCGGAGACCAATGGTAACGCAACGAGATAATGGTTTAATGAAAGTTCACTCGACACGAATTTTGCCAAGTCGTGAGATATTAACGGATAGTATACTCTCAGCAGTATAACATGAGATTCTCTGTTGTTGCTATTATAATTTGCAGAGCACGTGAATCACATTACATTACGTATGCGATCTAGGTGGCTGGGAACGTAGGAAACACGACCTAAGCGCCCAGACTCCATTATTACATACATTCCGAGTCCGAGAACTAAGTACGCAATCAGCAGTGATCGGCACAATGGGTTTGAAACTACAACAATACTTGCGGATAGAGATGGGTCGTTCTCGGTTAATTCCCGATGTTACTATCTATAGGAAAAGTTACCATTTAGGAATATTCCTCATACTGCAGTTTTTGGTAAATTACCGGGAACAGCACTACTTATGAGTGATGTGTGTGATAGCTAGAGCTAGCGTGCCACACTTACAATATACTTAAGTGTCGAAGGCGTCGCGGCGCTCTTACGGGTCTCTCACCGCCTTGCTGTCAGCGCTGTGTCAGCGCTGCGGCAGCGTCGAGCCTAAAAATGGTATTCACTAATGCACTGCGTCGAGAGTTACCGCCTACAGTTCGACGACGAGCTGTTCTATGTTTGTGAATACCGTTTTTCGCAGCGCTGCGCTCTACGTCGAAGTGAAGGCTGTCTCGTCGTTTAGCTCGTTGACGAACGCAGCGTCGAATGTGTGAATAAGAGAATAGCGTAGCAGCAGGGCCGGGGCAAAAGATCGCGCTCCGCAAGGCACCGTTTTTGCCCCGCATCCGTTCACACGCAGACATCTGCTCGCGCACCTGCCACAACACACTGCTTGTGCTTTATTTAGACAATGTCGTATCTTGGTGGCAAACATGCTACCCTGAGTGCTTAGACAAGTTGCCAATCGCTAACGCTTAATAGCGATTGGCAACTTGTCTAAGCACTCAGGGTAGCATGTTTGCCACCAAGATACGACATTGTCTAAATAAAGCACAAGCAGTGTGTTGTGGCAGGTGCGCGAGCAGATGTCTGTCATAAACGAAAATGTCAATCATAAACGAAAAGCAGCTAGCTGTCTTTGTCGCACTAATATGAAAGAGTGACAGAGAGGGAAAACTACGATACGCTACTAAGCATTAGCGATTGGCAACTTGTCTAACCATCCTGGTCTGACGCTGACTGTCATTTGACTATAATTGGCGGAAGATCTGGGTCGCGTTTTATAAAGTTACAATTTACAATTTCGCTGTTTGCCTCTCGCACGCACATATTGGTTAGAAAGAAAGGCAAACAGCCAAATTGTAAATTGTAACTTTATAAAACGCGACTCTGGCGACTTATCACGTGGGACAACTCAAATTGGTTTATTAAATATTTGTTGTAGTAACACTACTATACATACATAGGTACATACATACATACATAATCAGCCTATGATAGTCCACTGCAGGACGTAGGCCTCTCCTATTAACAATGCGTAGAGACGCATTAGGAGGTAAATGCCCATAATTGCCACGCTGGGCAAGCAGATTTGCCATCGCAGTAATGTGTCCACTATGATGACGCTGCTGCACATCATCAATTTTTTATCAAATAATGGTCAGTAACACTTCAATCTCTTAGTCGACTCTTACGACACCCGCGGGAGGAGTTGGGGTGGTGACAAATGTATTCTTACTGCCGTCACCACACGGCCCATAGATGTCATATACCAAAGAAAAAATACAGAAGTCTACTAAAGCCGGAGGTGGGATTTGAACACACGTCACGGTTCAAATGTTCGAATCCCACTTCTGCGACCCTACCGCGAAAAACGAAATTCGTAAATTTCGAATATTTGTCTCGCTCACTCTAATGATGCCTTCGTTTGAATGACAGAGAAAAATCCACGAAATTTACGAATTTTGATGTTCGCGGTAGTAGGCCTGGCGTTGGTAAACTTCGGTAAAAACTAACGTGCCGTAAATACAAAGCTACTTTCTAATTTTAAATTTAATAAAAGTCCTAAGAAAAGATTAATGTAAAGCAATGTACTACAAAATTAATCTGAAAATGACAATGACAGTCAGCAGCCACTCGGAGCGTTTGACAACTAGCAGGACACGCGTTACAACTTACATTGATCGTTCGAAGGAAATAAAATTAGTTCTACAGTTTATTCAAATATTTGTCAACTCCTAATACTCGAAAACGATTGCCAGTAATGCGTATTATTACCCATTTTCGTAAATGCCTGGGTCATGGTAGCACACTGTATGTTATATAAGTATCGTAAGTTTTTCGCAGCACCCAGTACCTTTCTCAATTGTTTTATCGTACTCCGCCGTGTGATAAAAACGTATCATATGTCAACTGTCGTTAATAAAAACGCAAAAGCAACAATTGGTATTCTGTTACTTTCTACTCGCTTAGTCGGTTACCAGCTGTAAGTAAAAAGGGCTGACACAGTATGAACGTAGTATGGAGTTATGACGTTTCGTTTCTGGATGGTGGAATGTATGGACGGTGGAATCTTTCTCGTGCATTATTAATGGCAAACAATGCGCGGGTAGCGATGTGCCTCGGGCGGGGGTTTATATGTGTAAGTAATTAAAAAAAAATGTACATTTGGATCACGTCTTGGTAAACATTGGTAGGCTGGTAGAGTTAATGATGCTGAGTAAAATCCTCCACGTTTCCCAAAATGTCCCAAAATGTTTATATGAAACATTCCTTTTTTGTTACCAAAAATTTTTAGGAATCTGGTAAATAAGGAACGTTTCATGCAAACATTTTGGGAAATGTATTCGATCTTGTTCAACATCATTGACTGAACCAGTCTACCAATTTTGATCTAAGTATATCGAGGACGTGATCGATCCAAATGTTAAGACTTTTTGTGAAATGCTCATCCACTCTATTGTAAGCGATCAAATTAAACATCCTCCTCCTGCCCATCAGTCAGTTCGAGCTATTGAAATTGAAAAGCGTGCCACACTTACAATATACTTAAGTGTCGAAGGCGTCGCGGCGCTCTTACGGGTCTCTCACCGCCTTGCTGTCAGCGCTGTGTCAGCGCTGCGGCAGCGTCGAGCCTAAAAATGGTATTCACTAATGCACTGCGTCGAGAGTTACCGCCTACAGTTCGACGACGAGCTGTTCTATGTTTGTGAATACCGTTTTTCGCAGCGCTGCGCTCTACGTCGAAGTGAAGGCTGTCTCGTCGTTTAGCTCGTTGACGAACGCAGCGTCGAATGTGTGAATAAGAGAATAGCGTAGCAGCAGGGCCGGGGCAAAAGATCGCGCTCCGCAAGGCACCGTTTTTGCCCCGCATCCGTTCACACGCAGACATCTGCTCGCGCACCTGCCACAACACACTGCTTGTGCTTTATTTAGACAATGTCGTATCTTGGTGGCAAACATGCTACCCTGAGTGCTTAGACAAGTTGCCAATCGCTAACGCTTAATAGCGATTGGCAACTTGTCTAAGCACTCAGGGTAGCATGTTTGCCACCAAGATACGACATTGTCTAAATAAAGCACAAGCAGTGTGTTGTGGCAGGTGCGCGAGCAGATGTCTGTCATAAACGAAAATGTCAATCATAAACGAAAAGCAGCTAGCTGTCTTTGTCGCACTAATATGAAAGAGTGACAGAGAGGGAAAACTACGATACGCTACTAAGCATTAGCGATTGGCAACTTGTCTAACCATCCTGGTCTGACGCTGACTGTCATTTGACTATAATTGGCGGAAGATCTGGGTCGCGTTTTATAAAGTTACAATTTACAATTTCGCTGTTTGCCTCTCGCACGCACATATTGGTTAGAAAGAAAGGCAAACAGCCAAATTGTAAATTGTAACTTTATAAAACGCGACTCTGGCGACTTATCACGTGGGACAACTCAAATTGGTTTATTAAATATTTGTTGTAGTAACACTACTATACATACATAGGTACATACATACATACATAATCAGCCTATGATAGTCCACTGCAGGACGTAGGCCTCTCCTATTAACAATGCGTAGAGACGCATTAGGAGGTAAATGCCCATAATTGCCACGCTGGGCAAGCAGATTTGCCATCGCAGTAATGTGTCCACTATGATGACGCTGCTGCACATCATCAATTTTTTATCAAATAATGGTCAGTAACACTTCAATCTCTTAGTCGACTCTTACGACACCCGCGGGAGGAGTTGGGGTGGTGACAAATGTATTCTTACTGCCGTCACCACACGGCCCATAGATGTCATATACCAAAGAAAAAATACAGAAGTCTACTAAAGCCGGAGGTGGGATTTGAACACACGTCACGGTTCAAATGTTCGAATCCCACTTCTGCGACCCTACCGCGAAAAACGAAATTCGTAAATTTCGAATATTTGTCTCGCTCACTCTAATGATGCCTTCGTTTGAATGACAGAGAAAAATCCACGAAATTTACGAATTTTGATGTTCGCGGTAGTAGGCCTGGCGTTGGTAAACTTCGGTAAAAACTAACGTGCCGTAAATACAAAGCTACTTTCTAATTTTAAATTTAATAAAAGTCCTAAGAAAAGATTAATGTAAAGCAATGTACTACAAAATTAATCTGAAAATGACAATGACAGTCAGCAGCCACTCGGAGCGTTTGACAACTAGCAGGACACGCGTTACAACTTACATTGATCGTTCGAAGGAAATAAAATTAGTTCTACAGTTTATTCAAATATTTGTCAACTCCTAATACTCGAAAACGATTGCCAGTAATGCGTATTATTACCCATTTTCGTAAATGCCTGGGTCATGGTAGCACACTGTATGTTATATAAGTATCGTAAGTTTTTCGCAGCACCCAGTACCTTTCTCAATTGTTTTATCGTACTCCGCCGTGTGATAAAAACGTATCATATGTCAACTGTCGTTAATAAAAACGCAAAAGCAACAATTGGTATTCTGTTACTTTCTACTCGCTTAGTCGGTTACCAGCTGTAAGTAAAAAGGGCTGACACAGTATGAACGTAGTATGGAGTTATGACGTTTCGTTTCTGGATGGTGGAATGTATGGACGGTGGAATCTTTCTCGTGCATTATTAATGGCAAACAATGCGCGGGTAGCGATGTGCCTCGGGCGGGGGTTTATATGTGTAAGTAATTAAAAAAAAATGTACATTTGGATCACGTCTTGGTAAACATTGGTAGGCTGGTAGAGTTAATGATGCTGAGTAAAATCCTCCACGTTTCCCAAAATGTCCCAAAATGTTTATATGAAACATTCCTTTTTTGTTACCAAAAATTTTTAGGAATCTGGTAAATAAGGAACGTTTCATGCAAACATTTTGGGAAATGTATTCGATCTTGTTCAACATCATTGACTGAACCAGTCTACCAATTTTGATCTAAGTATATCGAGGACGTGATCGATCCAAATGTTAAGACTTTTTGTGAAATGCTCATCCACTCTATTGTAAGCGATCAAATTAAACATCCTCCTCCTGCCCATCAGTCAGTTCGAGCTATTGAAATTGAAACCAATTGAATTAAAAAAAAAAGGAATTTTTCCTTTGCTTTACATGTATAAGTAAACACACGACATTTTATTTTTTACATAAAACAAAAGAATTTTGAGTATAACCTCAACTTAAACATTCATTTAGTCTTTTCATTCATAAATTATCAAAAACTATTACGTCCTTTAGAATAGCAATACGCAGGACCAGGATAAAGCAATATTCATGTGTATTCCGGCAACAGTAGATATTTCCGCTAATTCATATGGCCCAGTTTTGTCGTTAAAAAAATGAGTGATGTTTGAATATCTTCAAAATAGTGATTTCTCTTTCGGTCGTGTAGTACATAAGGCCGTGCAGGTGCGGCCTTATGTACTACTGTTATTACGATCTACTAATAATGCGATTCAGTTTAGGATCTACTCTGAATCGCGATGTGTTAGTTCCATAGAATAACTGTCAAAAAGGAGATCAGCCCTCCAGGTCACAAGTCACAACACACATCTTCAACGCGGGTTACAAAACTAGTAAAAATAAAAGAAAGCAAACCGCCGGTAGAGGCGCGGTGTCTTCACCACGGATAATGGTTGCGATTACCTCCGGTTATGCTCTCTTTGTGTTACGACTACGACTAGCGGAAACCTTCGCGCAACAGGTAAAGCATGGTTCACGCTGTGTCCTGTGCGGCCCGAAAATAGGGTTCGCAAATATTCGAAAGCTACAGGTATTCGAAAACATATTCGGTTTTTCTTTTGAGATTTTTCAATTCTAATAGTTTTTAGAATATAATAACACATAGAAAATGTGGGTAGAATTAATTTATTTTGCTCATTTACGTCAAATATTTCAATAAGATATCCAGCAGTAATCAACAAAGATACAAACAACTAGAGATTATCACCATGCAGGCGTCTATTTCTTGAAAGCTTGTAACTTGTAATACAAGCGGAAGTCCTTATCTAATTAATGGTGTTAAAAAAAGATTTCCACTTGTATTACAAGTTACAAGCTTTTGTGAAACGTACCCCAGGAGGATATATACCTATCCGCTTAGTTCATTTCAGGTAAGCTTGTTTTACTAAGGTGTAACAGTATTTACCGAAACGAAGTAAAAAGCCCCCAAAACAGGTTACTAGAATAACATTGGTGCAGAATGCGTAGTATTTGTTGCTGAAGTGTCCAAATTAAATATTTTTGAGTTAGTAAAAAATGTGGCTGCGCACAGGGAAAGGTACCTAGTCACGGCATTTAGTTACAGAGTTACATGATACATGAGGTTTTGTCGAAGCGGGTGAAAAAGTGCCAACATGGGTTTGTGCTATAATTGGGTTATTTATATCCTAAGGAACACGTGTGTACAAGAATATCAGTAAAATTATGTTTTTTTAGTATATTTCTCAGACTATAAAGTTTAGTACTCAGGGTACCTTGTCACGCTATGTCTTAAAAGCGTTTAAAATTTGAATAATTTTGTCAATATATCCGTCGCGGGTAGTCAAATGCCTCTTTCTAATATAGATCGGCCTATAGCAAAATGATTTAAATCATCAAACCAATAAAATTTATCAAATGTTTTTTATAAAAAGACATTAACCCATATATGCCCGATATCGACCCATTGAAAATAAACTGTATCCTATACATCATAGAGTTCATCTCAATACCTAGTTCTGGGCATATATGGGTTAAACTTATTTACATAACTCTTATATTGAACGTAGAATCATAACTATTTACATTAATTTAAAATACGTTTGCCAATCAAAGCCGGAGAGCTAGCGAAGGGCCGGGTAGCGAAGTATATTTCTCCTACTAAAACCACACCACGTCACGAGGTGTTTCTCTATTAATATAGGTAATAATTTTATTCATCATCATCATAATCATCATCATCATCAGCCTATGATAGTCCACTGCTGGACGTAGACCTCTCCTATTAACTATGCGTATAGACGCATTAGGAGGTAAATGCCCATAATCGCCACGCTGGGTAAGCGGATTGACGATCGCAGTAATGTGTCCACTATGATGACGCTGCTGCCCATCATCAATCTTTAATCAAGTATGGTCAGTGACACTTCAATCCCTTAGTCGACTCTTACGACACCCGCAGGAGGAGTTGGGGTGGTGACAAATGTATTCTTTCTGCCGTCACCACACGGCCAATAATTTTATTGTTGATCTCGAATTTAGTCAATGGAAACTTGAGCTGTGATTTTAGTTGTTTGACGTGTATAATTATAATTAATAGGTATTATAATATTGATTAATAGATAATATAGTAGGTGCAGTTATGTATACAGCGTGGGTATTTGATACGGGCGAATAATTAATCCAGCTACCAGCTATAATATCTGATCCTTCGAGTCGTATAAGATAACCATTTCGTTAAATTTTGTTGTTGATTAGGTGTAATGATTTTTCTAAAGTGCAACCCAGCAGCAATGTATGCTGGCCAACTGACATGAGACTCGTATGACGTTTAGATACTTATGTCTACTTTAAGTAATCTGGCTACCAGTGGATGCAATACATTGCGGGCTCAATTATTTTGTATGAAAAAAAAAACCTTAATTTCTAAAATAAATTTATGTAACGAACATATTGTGAAAACACAAATCTAATTATTTATTAACTAAATATTCAAATAATTTATTAACTAAATATTTTGATTTGTACTCAAATCAAAATATTTCAAAAAAAAAAGGCGCCTAGCCTTGTAAGGAATTGCATATACCCGAGAAATTTGACCGGTGGTTGCTAAGACCGAGTGGCCGAGGGGTACAGGCATCAGCCGCGAAAGCTGAGTACGTGGGTTCGATCCCCACCTCGGACATAGGTGATCTTGGTCGTTTTTCTTTGGTATATGACATCTAATATTTATAATTTAAATTTATGTAAATAGGTTCCCTAGGTCCGATAGTAATCGCCACTAAAATATTCGCCCGTATCAAATACACACGCTGTATAATTGGGTATTTTATCCTAGTTTTACTCTATTTCTTTAAGATAATGACTTATCGTGACAAGGTACCCAGTTTAGTAAAATGTAAAATTTTATGGTTTACACGACTAAAACAGAACTTTTTATAAATAAAAATATATTGATTTCTGCAATAATTGTACCAAATAACATTTTGTTACAAATATTTTTTGCATTATAGGTACTAAAATAGTGCCTTTACATTTAAGTTACTAAAGTTTAGTAAATGCCGTGACAAGGTACCCTAGTTACGTTTCCATACAAAAGTTTCGACCGGGTCACTAAACTTTATTAATTAAAAAAAATGCTTTAACGTTATCTCGATGACACCATTGTGGCACACTATGCTAAATATAGTTAAATTATGTGATATATCATCGATATACAAATAATTTTGTTGATTTTTAATTTTATAAGTGATCTTTTTTGTAATTGTTAAAAAGTGCGGTAATTATTAAATTTATTGTTAATTATGGAATTTATTTTATTCAATTATCCCAAAAGGCCTTAGAATATGTAACTACGATGAGAAACAACAACAACTAACAGTTTTAATCTCATTATATTATGAATTGGGTATAATGAAAACTTTCGTATTTCTTTCGCCCTTGCATGTTCAAACTTTGAAATATAAATAATTAACATGTATTTTTAAACAATTAACCTTTATCATAATTCTTTAACTTCCAAAGATTATAAGTATACCCTTCACTATGTAACTTCGAAGTAGAAGTGCGTTTTTTGGCATTATAAACTTTAAATGCAATTTTCTCAACTTGTGCATTTCGGAAGTCGCAAATTCAAGAATTTATATAAAAATAGTGGTTAAACCTAGAGTCATGATTCTTTGTTTCATTGATAGCAAATTTAATCTCCTTTTTGGAAATATGCATAACTCAATACCCCCAACTAGGTACCTTTCCCTATGCGCAGCCACAAATAATCTAATATTCGAATACTTAACATACATATATGTTTTATTATTCCAACACTAAAATAGATCGAATTGCAAACGACTAGGGTTTGCTTAACTGTTATTTATTTTATTGTTGTCATTAAAAAAATATATATATATTGTATTGTATTCAGGCCATTTTCCGCAACTCAACATCAAACGTGCCTATTTTTCCCCAACGCTGGACCAATAGTTAGATAGGTACTTGTTGGGAATTTCTCATTATCCCTTGAATTTCTTAGCAGATGTATGCAGTTTTCCACACGACGTTTTCCTTCACTGCAAAGCACTTGTGATTATTACATTAAATATATTTTACGTCCAGCCCCGGTATACCTACCAGATAGTCGTATGTACCGCCAGCTAACAAACAAAAGTATAAAAAATTCACTACTCTTAGCAACCCCGTATGTCGGTCGATATTGAATAGGAAGTGAGACACGAGCTTTATTTCAAGTAGGTATTTATTACTCGGTGAGTTTTAGTTGTCACCCGGCGATACATAAACACAAAACCAATTCATATTTCAACTACGTACTTACGTAGGTGGTAAGGTGAAACTTCGGTATAATATGCAAGAAATAAAACACCGGCGTTTATGTATATGTAGGTAGGTACTTGTATTACGGGTCACATGTGAATGTGAACAATCCAACATTTATAATGAATCCTCGGAAATATGGTTTAGCTATGAGAATAGTTAATTTAATGAGGGTTTTCTGAAATGACGTTCACCAGGGCGGCAGCAGTGAGGCGTCAGATCCAGAAACTTGTCTAAATTCTCAGAGCGCCTATAGTTTCGTGTTTAAATGTTTTGTGTGAGTTAATAAACTACGTCTACAAAGATATCCAAAAATTCATACAATCTCTCAAGGGATTCGTGAGGCTGCCACCGAAGTCACGGCGGTTATGAAACGCTCTAAGAAGTGCCCGTCTTACGATGGATGCTTGAAGAAATCGGTTGAAGTCAATTTAATATTTTTTAATTTGGTTTTTTTATCTATACGGGTACTTAGATTTCCTATATTTTTAACAGTGATTTATGTTTGAAGGTTTTCGGCTCGAGAACTTTGATGGTATAACGAGTAAACTCTTGAACGTTATACAATTCATCAGTAGAATAAAAAAAAAGACTTTGCACAGTTTTTATTTATCTTATCTTATCTTATTTAACGTCTTTGAAACACGTTCGCAAATACAGTATTAACTAAAACTCTATGAAAATAAGTTTGTAATCAAACCAAGATTAATTGTGTTCTAATTGTGCTTTCCTAGAGACCTTGCTTAGGGAAACGCAGGGACGGAAAACCACGAGCCAGATGGTCGGACGATATTAAAAAGACGACAGGGCTGACCTGGAATCGTATCGCAGCAACCAGAACCGAGTGGAAATCCACTGAAGAGGCATATGTTCAGCAGTGGACGCAGATATGCTGAGAAGAAGAAGAAGAGTGCGTGTTTAAAGAATAATGCAAGTTTTTTGGATTCTACTGAACTGACGAAGAGTATAGACGTTTTGCGATTTCAGCAAACATTTTTCGTGCTCCACCCCATCAACCTAAAGTTTCTACTCCAAACGGTACAATATTGTACTATTTGCCGAAGCCCTTATATTTCATCCTTTACCTATGTATTTTGAAAGGCAATTTTCCATGTTTTATTTGTTCGTAGCGTTGTATGAGCGAAATATAAAACTTCAGATCACATTTAATTTGATACCAAACACGTGTATTAAATACATCACTGCCTCAATATTACAGGATCCTATGTTACAATTGGGGTAATTAAATCTGAGTTTAAGTATCAATGTGATAATGTTCAAATTTAAAGCTAACTAAAGTGCAACATAGGATCTCTTAATATTGGGGAAGCTATATGCCGGAATGCAACATTATTTAGATACTAGGAATGCAATAGCCGTACCATGACTTTGCAAGTATCTGTAACGTTAGGATTTTCTCGATACGTAAAGCAGGCCATCGCGCTCGCTCCAATATGGCACTGCGAGCGCGATAGAATGCACGTATCGAGTAAAACCTAACGTATATTTTACTTTCCAACTCATTGTACGGCTACAGAGTGTACTTACCATGAGCTGCCGCCGAGTTATTAACGCGAACTTACTTTCTATCCATCCCGCTTCTATACAGGACGGAACCGAACGACGATCCTTCCCGCTGCCGACGGAGTCTACCAACCATTACGATCAATTTTCAGTATAGTACCAACATCGATATAATATATCTTTAAAAAAATATATGAAAAAGTAAATTTCCCATGTACGTTTTCGGTGTTGGTACTATACTGAAAGTTCATCGTAATAGTTGGTAGACACGATCGTTAGCGGGAAGGATCGTCGTTCCGTTCTACCCTGTATACTCACGTATTGGTACGAGCGAGCCAGATAGAATGTAATCATAAGTTCGCGTTAATAATCCGGTAGTAACTCATGATACGGTGACAACACAAAAAGAAACAAAATCTCGTAATCAATAACTTCTTACCTAATTTGTTTTATTGAAAAGTAATGCAGTTGCATAATTATTCAGATTTTATCTGATTCCGTGTTTATTATTTACGCATTGACAGTAAATAGACCGGAAACGGCGTCTGCTTTGTACTAAGATCATGACTTGATGTTATCGTTGTTACACAGAGAATACGGAGCAGAAGTTCGCCTATCCTATGAAGGTCCAGCCATACAAGATAACGTCGACTGACAAGCAAAACTCACTATAAAAACTGTCGCTACTCTTAGTAACCTCTTATGTCAGTATTGAATCAGAACCTAGATACGATATCTATTTAAAGTTATTACCAACACTCGGCCTTCTGGCATGGAATTCATCAGTGTAATCATGGATTAAAAGTTTTTTTTAAGTTACACTTAATTACTTCCCCACAGAATTATTTCAAGATCTTCGGAGCAGCAATGTAGGTACAATCAACAACACACCTGTGAACACAGGCAAAGTGCCAAAAATATGTAAGCAGAACTTTATTGCCTGGACATAAAGGTATGTATACATATTTCTGGCACTTTGTCTGTATTCACAGCTGTGTTGTCGATTGTACGAATATTTGTTATTACTTATTATTGATATGGCAGTTTCGTACTTTCGAAATTAGCTGTCAACGAGCGTTTTTAGAGCGTGTTGCTCTACATTGCGCGCCGAATTATTTTGTATGGATACTTTTGTTGCTTTAATATTAAGTAAAAATTACCTAAATGTACTCATTATGTCCTAAACTAACACCCGTTAAGAGCTTCGCCCGTATTAGACTTACACCCTGTATACATACATAGTACTATTAATTACCTATACTATACCTATACCGTAATCTCTGTAGCCATACCATTAGCAAGTATCGATATAGTTTCATCATCTTCATATCAGCCGAAAGACGTCCACTGCTGAACATAGGCCTTCCCCAAAGATTGCCACAATGACCGGTCCTGCGCTGCCCCCGTATGCATAAGTAACTAGTTTTGAAGTGTCAATCAATTGTTTACTTTATTCAACTGACTTATGTTCTGGTCATCATCATCAGCCTATGTTAGTCCACTGCTGGACGTAGGCCTCTCCTATTAACTGTGCGTATAGACGCATTAGGAGGTAAATGCCCATAATCGCCACGCTGGGCAAGCGGATTGGCGATCGCAGTAATGAGTCCACTATGATGACGCTGCTGCCCACCATCAATCTTGTAAAATGGTATTAGTCATCAATGTTCTGGTATTAGTCAACATTTTAAAACTAGTTAAGACTGCATTTATGCTTACGGGGGCAGTGCGACCTTCACCATTGATATAGTTTACTTTACTTGATATGTAAAGCATTCGATCGCACTCGCACTTATTTATTGGAGCGAGCGCGAAGTGTTTGGGGTAGAAGTCGCGAGTAAATAAAACTACTTTAGTTTCGCTTAATGAAACTCTGCCATAGTAATCAGATGACACAATATAATATAATAAGTAAAGATATGCTACACCGGCTCTAAAATTGAAGCGCTCAGATTGTGATAATTCTAACAATCGCTCTTAGTCCTACCCAGACCACCGAGAGATGTGTACCAGTGTCGAGTTTTTGTTGATTTTATGTTATACAATAGTGAAAACCACAAAATAAAATGCAAAAATGCCCTTAGCATCACACATCATGCGCAGTTAAACTGAATTATATATTTTTTTCAATATTTATTGAAAATAAATAGGACGCCATTTTGACGTTTTTGACTGACATAGAGAAATAGACAAGCTTATGCGGGTTAAGATCGAGAGTAACAAAGATAAAACAATGTTTATCAATAAAATAATGCACGCGCGATTGTTAAATGCTAGTTGTCTCTTTTTGATTTATTAAATACGAGTATATGTATTTTGCCATCTCTTTTACGCATTTTGAAGTATGAAGATAGGCGAATGTCAACTGTCAATAAATTGTAGGTGTATGATGTGAAGTATTTATTTCGCTCTTTTTGTTAGAGTATAACGTATCTTTACTTATATATCATTGGACACAATAAGATTTTAATACTTAAAAAATATGGCGACATAGTAAATGTCCAATTGTAGGTCTTCTGACCTACAATTTCTACCATTTGCAAAGCATGTAGAGTCGCGGTTCTGTGATGTGTAATTTTCTGTGTCAAATGGTAATTCACCATTATGCGTCTGTTTTTATGCAAGATTTTATAGATTGAACAGTGAGCCAAGAAACTGTTTTACAAGTTTCAACCTTTACGCACAAATGACAGAGTCCAAAAGGGGTATAGCACATTTTTGCTGACTGTGTTCAATTCGTAATGTTAAGTAGGTATAGAAAGGATTTATGTTGCATTCTCTTTTGACTCGTATTATGTTTAACTTAGAGTTATTTTCTTTTGTTCGTAAAACTTTCTTGTCATTAATATTATGTAAGTATCTATCACAGGTCATCGAAGTTTAGTGTTTATTTAGGTATACTATATTGTGATAAAAAACTGATTCCATGCTGTACGTCCCTAAATATCAGAACATTTGTCTACCACGACGTCTCTTTCCCAAGTTCCTGTGGCCAAATTCCTATACCATTAACAGACTACATCGAACCATTACATTTGCATATTACCTATTATAGAGTCCTAGAGCATCAAGGAGATCCAGAGTAAGACATTTTCCAGTTTTCCAATTTATTTTTGTATTTAACATTTCACAATTATTATCATTTAATAATATAATAACAAAGTTAGTATTTTGTTTACAACTCTCTCTGATGCGATTCCATCTCGAAACTTTTAAAAACCGCCACCAGTGGCGCTGATCGTCACTAAACATGAAATCAAGCGAACTACTTAATAAAATAAGTAAAAAAAGTTTTAAGTTAAACGGTTTTCATTGCACCAAAAACTAGAAAATAAAAGTTTATTGTATCTAACCGTAGATGCTACTTTCTGTAGATTACTCACGTGAAACTATTATCACTGTAGGTAGTCTTTCCAAGTCGGATGCTGAAAGCCACGTTTAGCCTCTATATCAGTGGATTAAGCGTTACCTAATCGGAAACTTTTACCAAACTAAAATAAAAACGTGGGGCGTACGCAATTGTGATTAAGTCACTATATAGGTATTTAAGAACACACATAGAAATAAAGACAGGAATAGTGTAATAAGTTTTGTTCTGGCCTTGATAAAAGCTATTTACCTCTGTTGTAGAAGTGATGGAACAGATGGATGATTAATTGCAAAATTAAAGCTACAATTACATATTTTGAACTTGTACGTTTCTTTATAATAACGCCCCACGTTTTTATTTTAGTTTGGTAAAAGTTTCCGATTAGGTAACGCTTAATCCACTGACATAGAGGCTAAACGTGGCTTTCAGCATCCGACTTGGAAAGACTACCTACAGTGATAATAGTTTCACGTGAGTAATCTACAGAAAGTAGCATCTACGGTTAGATACAATAAACTTTTATTTTCTAGTTTTTGGTGCAATGAAAACCGTTTAACTTAAAACTTTTTTTACTTATTTTATTTTCAAGTTTTTAGTGCAATTGTTAAGAAAATTTCGGATACTATACCTACTTATTCTAGATAAAAGATGTTGTTTATAATAAACTGTAATACAAACTATGCATGCTAATAAGTAGCGCTTATACTCTCGCGCTTTCATCACGAATCACGACACATATTTAAACGTAATGAACATTATTTTATATGTAACGGGAGGCGAATCCCTGCTGAATAGATATTTTTAGAAATCCGACACAAAAAAAATGTTATTAAATATCTCGATCGACAAATGAAAACCAAAGGCTGGGCGTGGTTAATGCTCTTAAGCTTGAATGCTCGAAGTGTCTCAAATGGACGTGTTATCTATACAATAAGTACCTTAGATAACAGAGACCTGACAATAAGGAATATATCAATCAATTTGGTTTATTGAGAAAATGCTAATGTACACAATATTCAAGTCGAAATTTGAGACTATAAAATATAAACTCGTTCTCTCAGTCGACCAACCGGAGGACCGCAAGTCTGACGGAATCACTCTATCAGCTGGAGGGCCGCAGGCCCGACGGCTCTCCTTACGCGATCCACTCACGCTGTCACTCTGTCATCTGGAGGGCCGCAGGCCCGACGGCTCACCCTACGCGATCCACTCACGCTGTCACTCTATCAGCTGGAGGGCCGCAGGCCCGACGGCTCTCCCTACGCGATCCACTCACGCTGTCACTCTGTCAGCTAGAGGGCCGCAGGCCCAACGGCTCTTCCTACGCGATCCACTCACGCTGTCACTCTATCGGCTGGAGGGCCGCAGGCCCGACGGCTCTCCCTACGCGATCCACTCACGCTGTCACTCTATCAGCTGGAGAGCCGCAGGCCCGACGGCTCTCCCTACGCGATCCACTCACGCTGTCACTCTATCAGCTGGAGGGCCGCAGGCCCGACGCCTCTCCCTACGCGATCCACTCACGCTGTCACTCTGTCAGCTGGAGAGCCGCAGGCTTGACGGCTCACCCTACGCGATCCACTCACGCTGTCACTCTATCAGCTGGAGGGCCGCAGGCCCGACGGCCCGCCCTACGCGAACCACTCACGCTGTAAGTCTATCAGCCGGAGGGTCGCAGGCCCGACGGCTCTCCCTACGCGATCCACTCACGCTGTCACTCTATCAGCTGGAGGGCCGCAGGCCCGACGGCTCTCCCTACGCGATCCACTCACGCTGTCACTCTGTTAGCTGGAGGGTCGCAGGCCCGATGGCCCGCCCTACGCGAACCACTCACGCCGTGAGTCTATCAGCCGGAGGGCCGCTGGCCCGACGGCTCGCACTACGCGATTCATTCACGCTGTCACTCTATCAGCTGGAGGGGGCCGCAGGCCCGACGGCTCTCCCTACGCGATCCACTCACGCTGTCACTCTATCAGCTGGAGGGCCGCAGGCCCGACGGCTCTCCCCACGCGATCCACTCACGCTGTCACTCTGTCAGCTAGAGGGCCGCAGGCCCGACGGCTCTCCCTACGCGATCCACTCACGCTGTCACTCTGTCATCTGGAGGGCCGCAGGCCCGACGGCTCACCCTACGCGATCCACTCACGCTGTCACTCTGTCAGCTAGAGGGCCGCAGGCCCGACGGCTCTCCCTACGCGATCCACTCACGCTGTCACTCTATCGGCTGGAGGGCCGCAGGCCCGAAGGCTCTCCCTACGCGATCCACTCACGCTGTCACTTTATCAGCTGGAGGGCCGCAGGCCCGACGGCTCTCCCTACGCGATCCACTCACGCTGTCACTCTGTCAGCTGGAGGGCCGCAGGCCCGACGGCTCACCCTACGCGATCCACTCACGCTGTCACTCTATCAGCTGGAGGGCCGCAGGGCCGACGGCCCGCCCTACGCGAACCACTCACGCTGTGAGTCTATCAGCCGGAGGGCCGCAGGCCCGACGGCTCGCACTCCGCGATTCATTCACGCTGTCACTCTATCAGCTGGAGGGCCGCAGGCCCGACGGCTCTCCCTACGCGATCCACTCACGCTGTCACTCTATCAGCTGGAGGGCCGCAGGCCTGACGGCTCGCCCCACGCGAATCACTCACGCAGTCACTCTATCAGCTGGAGGGCCGCAGGCCCGACGGCTCGCTTTACTCGAACCACTCACGCTGTCACCCTATGAGTCTATCAGCCGGAGGGCCTCAGTAATGATATACGGTACTAAACCGTGGTCGTGTACAATGGGCCTCATAAGAAGGCTCAAAGTCACCCAAAGGGCAATGGAGAGGCCTATGCTAAGAGTCTCTGCGTGATCGGATTATAAATGTGACCATCCGCAGCAGAACCAACGTAACCGATATAGCTCTTCGAATCGCTAAACTGAAGTGGGTGGGGCTTGTCGCGCGTGGAAACGATGGCCGTTGGGGCGGTAAGGTTCTCGAGTGGCGGTCACGTACCGGAAGGCGCAGCGTGGGTAGACCTCCCCCCCCCCCCCACAATGTGGACTCATGAACTGCTGAAAGTCGCTGGATACGGGTGGCACGGGACCGGTCCGTGTGGCAATCTTTGGTGGAGGTCTATATTCACCAGTGAACGTCTTTCAGCTGATATGATGATGATGATGATGATAATGAAATCCGTATGTTTCTACCAAATATCTAAAGCAGTACTTCAAAATGTACATATCGATAAACCTAGCGGTTGTGGCAGGCAGTAACACTGGAGTATCAGATTTGAGGAGTTGGACGTTAGTATTAAATTTGCATGTTTCTTTTCTACCTATATACTTAATATCTAAAAAATTTCTTTAAAATCTAGATATCGATAAAAGATAAACCTTGCAGTTATTGTGGGCAGTACTGCAGCATCAGGAGTGAGGAGTTGGAAGTCAAGATCAGGCTGTTAGTATTTGATTATGCCAAACATGCTATACTTTCATTTACACGTGTCTAACACTCTCGGTTAAGGAAGGCAGTACGTCTGCAGCATCAGGCTTTGAGGATACAAGGATAAAAATATTATAATATTGCATTGTCATGGGGACTTGATAAGAGTTCCAAATTTTATTGATTTCGGTGCAGTAGAAGTGGTCGAAAAATCGATCACAAGATTTGAAGCATCGACGACAGTTGATACGCGGCGAAGTTAATAAAAACCGTTTAAAAATTAAATGAGGTTACTAAAATTATCTAATTTACCTAACTAACCAACCAAGTGATTACATGTTTTATAAAATAAACAACTGCTTTTGATTATCAAATATTTCAATTATTTTGAACATAAAATAAAAGTATTAGAAACATTCTTATAAATACTATTTTCTACACTTGCTGTCTAAGCGCGCCATATTGCTTGCATGCGTAGCGGGAGTAATAGAAAAATGAAATTCCCTAGGGAGTAATATAAATGTCAGTACGTCATTTGATAATATTTTGTATTAAAACTTGTCGGCAAGTGTGATGAAAAACATTGTATGCATCACGGTCGGTAAGCGGAATACTAACTCGAGTCATTAAAAGCCCTCCGCCTACGGCGTCGGGCTTCTAACACTCTCGTTAATTATTATAAATTCCCTTGATGCACAATGTACTATTAAACAAAATGTGACTTTTAAAGCTTTTCTAAAAGGTTATAAATCCAACAGAAAATTATAATAATGTGATACAACATTTTAGCATAATAAGTCGCATAATGCTCGTAAAGTATAATTATGTTCTGATAAACATCGTGCCAGTTGAAACAAAATAAAAACTTGCAAAATACAAGCACTTGAGAAGTCTACTTTGCCCCCGTTTGTCAGCTAGGCTCATCTTTTAGACTACAGGCTAATTAATTATGGGACAATGTATGCTTTCAAAAATATGTAACCGATTTTGATCCCTACGCCTTAGACATACCTTCTGCGATGTATATACATATATCATACGTGATTGTTAGGAAAAGCGATGGTGACTGTAATCTGTGAAATGGTAGCAGAATGCACAATGCCCATTGTTTACGTGGTCACGTGTAATAATATGTATACATTTCGGAACGTATGTCAACGGCATAAGGATCAAAATAGTGTACATAATATTAGAGCCGACCGTACGAATAAACGCTCGACGGACGCTTGATAAAAATCGCTCTGAGCGAATCCGCATGATGATCCATTCTTACCCTGACGTGATACCAAAATAAAGGCTGCTTCTGGGTTTGTGATCCAAATAAAGTCAAAATCTTTTTCTACGGTATCAATGGAAATTAATGGAAAAATCCCTGTGTGCTTGGTTACCATGAACATGAACGGCCGCCCGCAATAGTTGACTTACCCACTCAATTACTTTTGGTAACCGTGGTTACCAGCTGTCACTCGTATTTTACATAGGAATAAAGCTCAACCAACATTTCAAAGCAAATGAATGGTTACAGCGAAACATCGCAAAAGACGAGTACCTATCTGGACAGGGTGCTTAGACAAGTTGCCAATCGCTAACGCTTAATCGTCAATCGTAAATGAACAGCTAACTGTCTTTGTCGCACTAATATGAAAGAGTGACAGAGAGGGAAAACTGCTGATACGGTACTAAACATTAGCGATTGGCCACTTGGCTAAGCATCCAGGATGCTTAGCCAAGTTGCCAAGTGTTTGCGCTTAGTAGCGTATCGAAAGTAGTTTTCCCTCTCTGTCACTTTTTCGTATTAGAGCGACAAAGACAGTTAGCTGCGATTGACGACTAAGCACTAGCGATTGGCAACTTGGCTAAGCATCCAGATACTCGTCTTTTGCGCAGCCTACCAGTGCGCAGTGACCTGCGACAAATAGGTACTATAGGTAGTAGGTAGGCGTGCCATTCTCAAAAAGTTTGTACATTTGGATCTCGTCTTCGACATTAATTAAAATTGGTAGGCCGGTAGAGTCATTGATGTTGAGCAAGATCCACCACATTTTCCACAATGTTCCATTAAATTTGTTTTTTGTTACCAGATTCCTATACATTTTTGTAACAAAAAAACGTTTCATTCCAACACTTTGTGACATTTTGTAAAATGCTGATGCATCTGTAGCTCTCAGCATCATAGACTCTGACAGCCTTTTATTCTTTTTTTTTCGTGGGGAAATGTGTTACGCATATCACCCGTGCGCGGGGGACGGACCCGGGTGGTTATGTGGATGTCTGTCGCAAAGAGGCTTCATGCCCCGGCCACGACATTGGTCTAAGGCGACCAGCGGCGAGCGAATCCATGAGTTGGAGCGGGATGCCGATATGGGTACGAGAGGGAGCACCATACGTTTTCCACTAAGCCGGTCGCCTTAGACCGATGTCGTGGCCGCGGCGTTAAGGCGATGTCACGGGTACGCCTGAGCACGCTTCCCCGAAGACTATCAGCATACCAATTTTTAATAATATCAAAGACGTGTTCCAAATATACAAACTACTCGAGAAATGCTCAGGCCCTTTGAAGACGTAATCCCTCCCACTTACGCTTATTTACGAACTCCCAAGCGCGACAGAGTAAACACGCGGAACATGATTTGCGATAAGCCCCGGTTCGCCCGAGTTCGCAGCGCTCGAGTGACCAATGGGAACACAGGCAGGAAGACCGCTCCATTGTATGGGCTCCTGGTACCTGATGCGAGCTCACGTGATTCTAAACAGAGCATTGTCGTTATAGGAAATTGTTTTGGGAAGATTTTTTTACGCCATCCTGTGGCAAAATTTCTCTTACCGCCGTATTTTTATTGGTCACGTAAAATTTTACGATACCTAAAGCATTCGCACATATTTATTGGAGCGAGTGCAAAGGCCTACTATTCGTATCGGGTAAAACCTAACGTAGCCGATACTTGACAACTCATGAATCTCATGGTACCTACGGCTAAAGCACACTGCTTTAAGTAAGTATCGAGTACAAACGCTAACGTAAAGACAGTGTTGGATATTTTTGGTCTTAGGCCGATCTTTTGCGGATCCTAGATCAAATGGGACTATTTCGGATCTTCATAAATACTCCCCACTTTTGTACCATAGCTTAGAAACATCAGGGTGCTTAGACAAGTTGCCAATCGCTAACGTTTAATCGTCAATCGTAAACAAAAGGCAGCTAACTGTCTTTGTCACACTAATATGAAAGAGCGACAGAGAGGGAAAACTACGATACGCTACTAAGCGTTAGCTATTGGCAACTTGGCTAAGCATCCTGGTTCCGAGGACTCTTAAGAAAACGGTAAACATGTCTGGCGGATCTTTTAGGAATCTTTTGGATCTTTTTGCAGCCGACATCGAAGCGAACCAGAATACTGAGGCCCTACCGCGAACCACGAACAAACTGTTGCCTCCCTGTCAAACTTACGTACGATTCACAAGGGCGAGAGAGAGGCAACACTTCGTTCGTGCCAATCGTGCCTCTGAGCTGGCAACACTGCGTAAAACTTGCCAACTCACAGCATAGCTACTGCTAACCTCTTTTACCGTTGTCCGAAAACGGGGCCGTTTCCCATCGCCGGCACTTTCGACCCAATAGTCGGCATTGTACGCGCCGAGTGACCCGAGACGCCCGATCGGTTCCTGACGTCATTCCGTGACGGATACTGCGAAATTTCACTTGTAACCTAAAAGGGAAATTAGTAGGACTAGTGCCTGTCAAAAAAAAAAAAACACTGAAGTGAGCATATACACTACTTTTAGGTAGTTCCGCGAGAGTTGTTGCCACGCACACAACAACATAGTCAAGTAAAAACAAGGGGAATTTGAAATTAGTGTTCTTTTTTCGTACTGATAGCAAATCTAATAGCATAGCAACTGTAAGATTGACCAAAAAGCTTGTCCGAGGGATTTGCTTCAATGTTTTGACGCAAGTCGCATAAAGTCATTCATTCATTCACTAAATTTTTTGCAATAGGCATGATGACTGGCAAGTCGAATCAGCATATTTTATCGAACCGTCAAAACGAGCACCACTTTGGAATTTTATATGATATACTCAAAAGTGACGTCACGTTTGAGTACTGCCAAATGACCTACTCTTTTAGGTTCTTTTCAATTTATTAAATAGAAGTTCTGTACAAAAATTACTGCAATCTACATCTTAGTCATAATTTCTTCGTGTATTATGTCGTGCATAATTTAAAATAATTTATTTGAACTACAGTCATCATCTCTATTAACTACTCAACTCAAATCTAGTGAAAAAACGCCTGTGACCATATATAACATGGACGTCTAACGCCAGCTCAAAATTGCCCCCAAAAGCAATTGTTCAATTGTGCCAAGATGGGCAGGACATAGCGCTTTTCTTAACACCGCGCATATTTCGGCGTAACATCTTTGACAAATGTTTATAGAACATAGCCAATCAAAAGTTTGATGGACCAATCACAACTATTTTTAAATGGCGGTTTGAGTTTTTATTAAACGGTTTTTATTAACTTCACCGCGTATCAACTGTCGTCGATGCTTCAAATCTTGTGATCGATTTTTCGACCACTTCTACTGCACCAAAATCAATGAAATTTGGAACTCTTATCAAGTCCCCATGACAATGCAATATTATAATATTTGTATCCTTGTATCCTCAAAGCCTGATGCTGCAGACGTACTGCTAGCCTTAACCGAGAGTGTTAGACACGTGAAAATGAATGTGTAGCATGTTTGGCATAATCAAATACTAACAGCCTGATCTTGACTTCCAACTCCTCACTCCTGATGCTGCAGTACTGCCTACAATAACCGAAAGGTTTATCTTTTATCGATGTCTTGATTTTAAAGAAGTTCTTTAGATATTACTTAAGTAGAAACATGCAAATTTAATACTAACGTCCAACTCCTCAAATCTGATACTCCAGTGTTACTGCCTGCCACAACTGCTAGGTTTAGCGTTATGCAGATTTTGAAGTACTGCTTTAGATATTTGGTAGAGACACGGATTTCATTATCATCGTCATCATCATCATATCAGCCGAAAGACCTTCACTGGTGAATATAGGCCTCCCCCAAAGATTTCATCAGGTCATGAGTCGACCTTGTGAAATCGGCCTACCCACGCTGCGCCTTCCGGTACGTGACCGCCACTCGAGAACGTTACCGCCCCAACGGCCATCGGTTTCACGCGCAACGAGCCCGCCCACTGCCACTTCAGTTTAGCGATTCGAAGAGCTATATCGGTTACTTTGATTCTCCTGCGGATGATCTCATTTCTAATCCAATATCGCAGAGAGACTCCTAGCATAGCCCTCTCCATTGCCCTTTGGGTGACCTTGAGCCTTCTTATGAGGCCTGCAGCCCTCCAGCTGATATAGTGACAGCGTGAGTGGATCGCGTAGGGTAAGCCGTCGGGCCTGCGGCCCTCCAGCTGATATAGTGACTGTGTGAGTGGATCGCGTAGGGTGAGCCGTCGGGCGTGCGGCCCTCCAGCTGATATAGTGACAGCGTGAGTGGATCGCGTAGGGTGAGCCGTCGGGCCTGCGGCCCTCCGGCTAATAGACTGACAGCGTGAGTGAGTCGCGTAGGGTGAGTTAGACTGCTAGACTGACAGCGTGAGTGGATCGCGTAGGGCGAGCCGTCAGGCCTGCGGCCCTCCTGCTGATAAAGTGACTGCGTGAATGGTTCGCGTAGAGCGAGCCGTCGGGCCTGCGGCCCTCCAGTTGAGTAACTGACAGCGTGAGTGGATCGCGTAGCGTAGGGCGAGCCGTCGGGCATGCGGCCCTCCAGCTGATAGAGTGACAGCGTCAGTAGATCGCGAAGGGCACGCCGCCGGGCCTGCGGCCCTCCAGCTGATAGAGTGACAGCGTCAGTAGATCGCGTAGGGCAAACCGTCGGGCCAGCGGCCCTCCAGCTGATAGAGTGACAGCGTGGGTGGTTCGCGTAGGGCGAGCCGTCGTGCCTGCGGCTCTCCAGCTGAGATAGTGACAGCGTGGGTGGTTCGCGTAGGGTGGGCTGTCGGGCCTGCGGCCCTCCAGCTGATAGAGTGACAGCATGAGTGGTTCGCGTAGCGCGAGCCGTCGAGCCTGCGGCACTCCAGCTGATAGAGTGACAGCGTGAGTGGATCGCGCAGGGCGAGCCGTCGGGCCTGCGGCCCTCCAGCTGATAGACTCACAGCGTAAATGACTCGCGTAGGACGTGCCGTTGGACCTGCAGTCATCAGGTTGATAAGACTGAGAGTATGAGTATATCCCTCGGGTTCGCGTAGGGCGGGCCGTCGGGCTTGCGGCCGTCCGGTTGATAGACAGAGAGTGTGAGTCCCTCCGGTTCACGTAGTGCGTGCCATAGTGCCGTCGAGCCTATGGCTCTCCGGTTGATAGACTGCATGGATTGACCCTTTGGGCCCTCGGTTCGCGTCGGACTTTCCGTCAGACCTGCGGTCCTCCGGTTGGTCGACTGACAGTATGAGTTTATATTTTATAGTCCGAAATTCGACTTGTATATTGTGTTCAATATGAAAATGTAACCTTGATTTTCTCAATAAACCAAATTGATTGATATATTCCTTATTGTCAAATCTCTGTTATTTAAGGTGTTGTATGAATAACAATTAACACGTCCATTTGAGACACTTCGGGCATTCAAGCTGACATTTTTTTAGTGTCGGATGTCTAAAAATGTCTATTCAGTAGGAATACCCCTCTCGTTACACATAAAATAATGTCCATCACGTTTACATGTGTCGTGATTCAAGCGCGAGAGTTAAACGCTAGCATCCATAATTGTCATATTACAAACAACATCTTTGATCTAGAATAAGTAGATATAGTATCGGAAATTAACTTTACAATTGAACTAAAAATGTTTTTATTTCAGTTTGGTAAAAGTTTCCGATTAAGTAACGCTTAATCCACTGACATAGAGGCTAAGCGTGGCTTTCAGCATCCGACTTGGGAAGACTACAGTGATAATAGTTTCACGTGACTAATCTACAGAAAGTAGCTTCTACGGTTAGTTACAACTAATTTTTATTTTCTAGTTTTTGGTGCAATAAAAACCGTTTAAATTAAAACTTTTTTTACTTATTTTATTATAGGTTGATATTGACATTCATTACCGTGATTCATTGAAGAGGAGGTGACACTTGACAACTAAAATTCAGGACCGTTTTTGAAAGGCAATTTAATATGGCGTGCGGCTTCCATGTTTTATTTGTTCGTAGAAAAACGCAAAGTAAAAAGCACTAAACAATCTTTGAATTTAAATTGAAAACTCTAAACAAAAAACACCAAATTAAAAAAAACGGATCAACTGATTTCTCCAAGATCCCATCATTAGACCCCGTCTTGGTGCCAACGGGACCAGCACGGGGTTATATACCCGATCGATGAAATTAAAAAAAAATCGGTTCACGATTCAACTGGATAACGAGTAGGTAATATTGTTAAGAAAAAAAAAACAATTTCAAAAATGAGTACCTCATAATCACGAGTTTTTGGCGATTTCTTGGTTATTTTAAATAAATAAATAATAAGATTTAATCTATGTACAGTCAGCTGCAGAGATAAGTAGACTGTATATTAAATTGTAGTTTTGAAAATAAATAAATAAATATCTTGGGACATCTTACACAAGTCGACCTAGTCCCACGATAAGCTCAATTAAGGCTTGTCATGTGGGTACCAGACGACGATATATACATAGATAGATAGAAACATATAGATACTTAAATACATAGACAACCAGGAACAAATATTTGTGATAAATAATTACACAAATAATGCCCTCGCCAGGATTCGAACCCGGAACCTCCAGCTTCGTAGGCAGTGTCACTACCAACTAGGCTACGAAGGATTAAACTTCTCATGTTATAACTTATAAGTTAATTTCGCCTTAAACACCAAAGGATCGAAAAAGTATAAAAGTATATCTTGTGTTGTTGACTGGTACTGTCTGTAAGTACTATGGATTTAGTTAGAAGTAGGTTTTACCGTATCTAATCGGAGAACATCATGCATCGTGGAAGGCATTATGAGCATCGTGGCATTTCACGGAGTGTCACAGAATATGGCTCAGTACAGTCGCTGTTACTTTTGTTTATAATAATCATAAATATCTTGGGACATCTTACACAAATCGACCTAGTCCCACAGTAAGCTCAATTAAGGCTTGTGATGTGGGTACCAGACGACGATATATATAATAGATAGATACATCATCATCAGCCTATGTTAGTCCACTGCTGGATTGTAGGCCTCTCCTATTGACTATGCGTATAGACGCATTAGGAGGTAAATGCCCATAATCGCCACGCTGGGCAAGCTGATTGGCGATCGCAGTAACGTGTCCAGATAGATACATATAGATACTTAAATACATAGACAGCCATGACCAAGGAACAAACATTTGTAATAAATAAATACACAAAGAATGCCCTCGCCGGGATTTGAACCCGGAATCTCCAGCTTCGTAGGCAACTACCAACTAGGCTACGGAGGCTGACCTTTATGCAGCGTTTCTAAAAAAGTTTACTGTATCTACCTACTTTTGGATCACGTCTTCGATACCTACTGATAAAAATTATTTGCTTGTCACAATGATGCAAAGCAAAATCCATCACATTTCTGAAAATGTCCAAAATGTTTGTATAAAACATTCCGGTTTCGTTATCAAAAATGTACCTATCTATAGGAATCTGTAACAAAAAAGGAAATTTCCATACATACTTTCTGGGATATTTTGGGCAATGTGGTGAAACTTGCTCAGCATCTCAACTCTACCTGCCTACCAATTTTTATAATATCAAAGACGTGACCCTATCCTAATACACAAACTTTCTGAGAATTACTCTATGATGATAATCATCAGCATAAAATTTACAGTCCACTGCGGGGCATATGCCTCTCTTATTACTTATGCATTAGGAGGTGCTTAACTATAATCGCCACACTGGGCAAGCGGGTTGGAGATTGCAGTAGTGTCCCGACCCCAACTGGCAAAAATGTCTTGGACACTCATATATAATAACATTAATGACGAATGATCCTGCTGGCCATCATCAATCGTCAAAAAATGAATGGTCAGTAACATAGTTCATCAACTTCATCACCATGGATAATAAGACTCTTCCGAAACATTCGAAAAAAGGCGGGTAGCTGCGAGTTGCTGTCAAACACAACAGGTGCTACGGGCTTAACCTTGTTGTTGTTATTGTTCGTAGTCGTTCTGTAGTAGGTATATGATCGCAGGCAATAAGAGAGACAGTAATTTTTACAATTGCGGCACCTGTCATCTTGGTGAAATAGGGTCCAAATATATACTAACAAAACCTTAGTTCCAATAATATAAATAAATATCTTAAGACATTTTACACAAATTGACTTAGCCCCACGGTAAGATCAATAAAGGCTTGTGATGTGGGTACCAAGTGACGATGTACATAGATATTGATTTGACGTTGATTTTGGTTTGAGATGTTGGTTTGACGTTGACACCTTTCTGGATGCTCTTAGTGATTCCCTGTCCGCGTTTGCTATGTACGATTACATTGTTCTATTAGGGGATTTCAACATCAATATTCTAAATGTCCAGGATTCAAATTCAAAGAAACTTATTAACTTTTTTAAATATATGCATTTGACACAATATGTATCCCACCCGACGCACTTCACCGAACATAGTGAAACCCTTATAGACGTTATATGTTGTAATAAGTCGGTCTCTAATGTAACCGTTACCCATATCCCTGACTTGAGCAGCCATGCATTCATTACTTGCCAAGTGGACATTAATTAAGAAAGTTAAACCTCCTGCAAAATTGTTTGTATGCAGACCTATTAAAAATATTGACATCAGCACTTTTAATAGCGCCATGAATATTGTACCGTGGGAAGAACTAATCAAGGGTAGCGTTGATGATATGGTTGCGCAGTTTAACTCGTATTTAATCAATATTTTTGACATATATGCACCCTTAAAGAAAGTCTATATTAAACCAAGCACTTATCCCTGGATTACTTCGAATATTAAAGAGATGATGCGATTAAGGGACCAAGCTCATGCCAAATATCGCCGCACTAAACTGGAAACCCACAAACAGTACTACAAAGATCTCAAGCACTTAGTGAATGTATCCCTTCATAACGAGCAAACTGCTTACTTTCAACATCACATAAATAGAAACATAAATGACCCCAGCAAACTTTGGAAAAGTATTAAAGATAATTTAGTAAACTTCAAGTCAAAAGATTTAGAACTACCCCCACATCTCACTGATCCTAACTCTATCAATACCCACTTCCTTAATATACCAGGTAAAAATGCAGTAGACGCATCGTATATAACTTTCCTAGAATCTAATAGATATAGCTCTGCGGTGTTCAACTTGAGAACAGTTAGTGAAACCCAAGTTGCTAACATAATTAAGTCGATATCAACTAATGCTATTGGGGTCGATGGGATATCCCTGGACATGTTGATATTGACTCTGCCAAGTACATTAACTGTAATCACGAACATTGTAAATAAATCAATAGCAACAAATATTTTTCCAAATCTATGGAAAATTGCTACAGTCAAACCTATTCCTAAAATACCCCACCCAGCTGAGTACAAAGACCTGAGGCCAATCAGCATATTACCTCTATTATCTAAAGTACTCGAGAAAGTGGTGTGCATGCAGCTTATGGATTTTCTTGAAAGTAATAAAATACTCCCACTAAGACAGTCTGGCTTTAGAAAAAGTCATAGTACCTCAACTGCCCTTCTGGACGTTGTAGATGAAATTTTGTTGTCCCAAGATGTAGGCAAAGTAACAATTTTGACCCTGTTGGACTTTTCCCGTGCATTTGACTGCATCAATACATCTACTCTCTTATCCAAGTTGGCATATTATGGTTTCAGTGACGGCTCAGTGAAATGGTTCGCAAGCTATATGACTAACCGGTCACAATTTGTCCAAGTGCTTAAGGCAAACGGCTTAACCGTGGCGTCAGATTCGCTTCCAGTATCCAGAGGGGTGCCACAAGGTTCCATTCTCGGTCCGGTGTTGTACAGTATCTACAGTGCAGATATCATACATGACATAAAACACTGTAAATACCACATATATGCCGATGACATTCAGCTTTTCATATCATTCAAACCCGATGAAATGCCGCAAGCTGTTGATAGACTTAATGAGGACCTGCGCCGCATTGACAGCTGGTCAGAGAAGAACAGTTTGGTACTCAACCCATCGAAATCTAAATTCATCGTTTTAGGCTCAAAAAAACACGTTCGCCGAATCATGAACGCCAATCCTCAAGTGAATATCTCAGGTAAACATGTCGAAATGGTTTCAGAAGCTCGCAACCTAGGCCTTCTTATGGATAGCTTTCTGCACTTTGAAGAGCATATCTTAGAAACCGTAAGAAACTGTTTCTATAGATTAACAGTCCTTTACAAGGTTCGTAGTTATCTCAGTGTAGACATGCGTGTTAAACTGTGCGATGCACTCATCCTTTCCAAACTGAATTATGCAGACACGGTATACGGTAACTGCCTACTCTCTCGTACTGGAAAAGTCATACAGCGATTACAAAACGCCTGTACTCGTTTTTGTTTCCCGATACCACCACGATCCCATATCACTCCGTATCTCAATATGAACAAACTTTTAAATATGAATGGTCGACGTACTCTTCATTTTGCCACACTGCTATTTGGTATATTTAAAAGTAAAAAACCGACATATTTATATGATAAGATGGTATTTTACCAGCTCCGTGTCAGGCGTAATCCCAGAATGATTTGCCCACGGCACAATACCGCTGCATTTCGTGGCAGTTTCCGTTATGCTGCTACGAAGTGCTGGAACAACCTTCCGCCGCCATTTTGGGACAGCCTTACGGTTAGTGGGTTCAAGTCCAGGCTAAAAATATACCTATTGGCCCAACAAGGTGTTGCTGCCTGTGGGCATCATTCTGTATAGCTCCTTTTCTTAAGTAGGTAATGAGTGGAACCGTAAGTCCATGTCTAGCGCTATCGGGTTAAACCGAGGAATCAACGCTACCCTCTCTTACATCTAAATATATAAATGTTAAGTACCCACGCATATCGGAGAGTGGCTTTGTCAAATCCTAAGTCTATTTTCTATTTAGCTGGAATAACTTTGTATTTATGTACCTATGTATATTTTCCCAATTTACTAACACATAACATACACTGGTTGCGCATTGTGCTGTCCTGCATACCCCGCTGGCTCCACAGAATACCAGCGCCGTTGACATCGCTCAGTCGTGTCAGCTGCATTGCTGAGTGGAGACCATTTCAGCTTCACATCTGTAACTCTTTGTTTTGTGTTATTTTCATAGTTTATAATGTAAGTTTGTTTTTTTTACTATAATGTCTCTGCATACCTATATTATGATGTGCTGCCTGAATAAATACTATTCTATTCTATTCTATTCTAGATAATAGATATATTGTTGTACATATAGGTACATAACCACGACCGAACCTCCAGCTTCGTAGGCAGGGTCACTACCAAACCAACTAGGCTACGAAGGCTGACAAACATATATTTTCGAATGTTTCCGCAGGCGACTGTATATGCATAAAAGATAATGTCATGCGCTCAATATGATGCGTTCTCGTGATCCGAAGCAATGTAAGTGGATATGTTGGTGCGAGCATGTCGATACTTAATGTGTTTCGAAGAGACTGTTCTTAGAATTATCGTGTTCTGTTTGGAAGATTGGTAAATATGTATGTATGTATGAATTATACATATGGGGCGTATCCAGTCCGATGCTTTGATTTTGAGATAGACGGTATTAACACGCTTGTATTAGCTTCACTTAACGTTGTAACCAGTACGAACAAATAAAACATGGAAGCCGCACGCTATACTAAATTGCTTTTCAAAAACGGTCCCGAATATTAGTTGACAAGTGTCACTCCCTCTTCAATGCATCACGGTACCTAATGAATTTCAATGTCAACCTATAAGAATTTAAACCGCCATTTAAAAATAGTTGTCTTAGCATATGTGCTGCGACCATAAATCATGGACTTCTAACGGCAGCTCAAAAATTCCCCCAAAAACAATTTTTCAATAGGCTACTTGACTCATTTTTAAAGTTTGTCTTATATTATTAATCAATATCTGATTAACGGAAAAAAAATATAAATATATTTTTGCACGACCTAGAAAACCGCAAAATTATAACTTAAAATTTAAACTTTCGTTACCGCGCGAAAACGATACTAGCCATGTTAATGCTTAGATTATCTGTGGTGTGACGTCACTCAAACCGAAAACAAACATTTGACATGTCACTTTATGTTATGTCAATGTCACAGCAAAGCTACATGCCTACATGTCCATGGCGAATTTCACTCGTATAAGATTCGACATGAAGTTAGTTTAAGATCCTATGACGTCACATCATGGCCGACACCGTTTTCAGAGTACGAAATTTAAAAAAAAAATAATTTTTCAATAAAAAATATGCACCCATCAAACACTTTTAATACACCGTAATCGAAAAATATTGATCTTTTCAATAAATACTATAGAAAATAATAATTTTTTGCACTAAATTTGATATGAGTCAAGTAGCCTATTGTGCCAAGATGGGCAGGACATAGCGCTTTTCTTAACACCGCGCATATGTCGGCGCAACATCTTTGACAAATGTTTATAGAATATAGCTAATCAAAATATTGATGGACCAATCACAACTATTTTTAAATGGCGGTTTAAGTTTTTATAGGTTGACATTGAAATTCATTACCGTGATGCATTGAAGAGGGGGTGACACTTGTCAACTAAAATTCAGGACCGTTTTTGAAAGGTAATATGGCGTGCGGCTTCCATGTTTTATTTGTTCGTAGCATATGTGAGTCCACTAGATAGACTATCCATCCCTCGTTTTACTTTTCAATTCTTGGTATGGCTATAGGTAAGATTTATCTACCCTACGAACAAATAAAACATGGAAGCCGCACGGCATACTAAATTGCCTTTCAAAAACGGTCCTAAATTTTAGTTGACAAGTGTCACCCCCTGTGCAATGTATCATGGCAATAAATTAGAATGTGAACCTATAAAAAATTAAGCCGCCATTTAAAAATACTTAAAAGTTGTGATTGGTCCATCAAAGTTTTGATTGGCTATATCCTATAAAATTTGTCAAAGATGTTGCGCCGAATTATGCGCGGTGTTAAGAAAAGCACTATGACCTGTCTACCCATGTTAGCACAATTGAACAAATATTGTTTTTGGACTTTTTGGGGGCATTTTTGAGCTGACGTTAGACGTCTATGTTAGGTATATTCTAGAGGTTTATAATTGTACCCATTTGGTAAGACCAGTGATAGTTCCAAATCATCACTATACCTACTATACAACCTCGCATCAACATCAATAAATTCATGGAATTATCGCCTTTCTATCACTCTAAATACGGGTGTTTCTGGCAACAAGTGAGCGTTGCAGATACGACGTTGTGTAAGTATAGTATGAAATGGAGATAACATCGATATGTCATCGGACCATCGATCACGGAAGGCTTTCTCGATTATTTGTCGACGCCATTAGATTAATTTTGCCGTTTGTCGTTTATCGATGATGGCTCACTTGTTTCACTTTTTGTTGTGGGGTTTTACTATTAGCGATCTGTGCGGAAAAGGCTACGAAGAAATAAAACATGGAAGCCGCACGCCATATTAAATTGCCTTTCAAAAACGGTCTTGAATTTTAATTGACAAGTGTCACCCCCTCTTCCATGCATCACGGTAATGAATTTCAACATCAACCTATAAAACTTAGACCGTCACGTCATTTAAAAATAGTTGTGATTGGTCCATCAAAGTTTTGATTGGCTATAGATAGTCTATAAACGTTTGTCAAATATGTTGCGCCGAAATATGCGCGGTGTTAAGAAAAGCGCTATGTGCTGCCCATGTTGGCACAATTGAACAATTGTTTTTGGGGGCATTATTGAGCTGGCGTTAGACGTCCATGTTATTATATGGTCGCAGGGAAAAGGCGATTGGCAGAACTCAGTGGACACCGCAATGAAACGGACGCGTTAAGGTGCGTTCAAACTAAAAGAGCATTCGCTTTTCTAACCTCCCACTCTACGAAATTCGATCGGTACACAAAACGTGATTGGTTAATTTCGTAGAACGGGCGCTAGAACAGCGAATGCTCTTTTGGTTTAAGCGCACCTTTATCCGAATCTGTGATCCGTCCATTCTAGCGTGAGAGATATTGCTGCTATCTACACATATTAGTAGCAGGTACTCTTTCGAGAATGTCTCTGTCACTCCAACGAAGTTGTCGTTAGAGTGACAGAGACAAAACCTCGAAATTAATTAAGAAAGAATTTCGATGTTCGCGTGAGCAGGCAAGGGCGTGCGTATCTTTTGTTCGTGTTTATAGCCGATAGTTCATAGCTTAGTAGCTGGCGGTGAGACGGGTGCGATTTTTGAATTTCACCAGTGACTTATTCTTACCGAAAAGAAGTGATTTCCCTTGAGTTCGTATTTTTAAATGTCATCGGTGACTAGAATTTGTCATTCATACCTATGATATCGCTTTACGAGTGCCCCACCCACTCGATTTGAAATCACCGTGTGACTATTTTTGACTGTTGACTTAGTGACATCTGCCATCTTTGAAAACTTTAGTTTTCCTTTCAAATGACATTGACACTCCGTTTTACCTTCGACCACTTTGACAGACGTGATCACAGAACCTAATATGAGTTATAGGTTAGGTAGTATGAAAAATAAAACATCGGTTTAGTATCGACTAAGGGCAATACTACTACATCTACTCAAAAAGGAACGTAACAGGATAAATTGTCTATGACTGACGTATGAACGTGTGAGAATCAAAAATACGGTATTTGGAAAACAGTAACTTCAAATCACAGGTGATAATTTTAGTCACCAGTGATCTCAATATCACCGGTGAAATTCAAAAATCGTACTCCTGTGCCTATGGATAAATAGTAGGTACTTGAATAGGCTTTTCGCTAGCACTGACGCCATGAAATAGAAAGGAGTTCAAATCGGTAATCGTATTTGCTATCTCAATCGGCTGACGGCTGTCCACTGATAACAGCTCAACACGTTTATCATCTGATAATGATTGATAATTCTTTTGTTTTGCATCTGTTGCAAATGCGAGTTGCTATTGTTTTTTTAGCGACGTCAAATAGTAGTATTTAATTGGATTGAACCGATTGGACCATTAAAACGCAAAAAATTCTTATACTTATTTGCAGTATAGGAATCTATATCTGACTTTATTTGGTACAACTTATGTAACCGCCTTAATATCAAAGTGAAAAGAAATTGGATAACATCATCGCATGTCAACGTAATAAAGTATTTTAAAAATGTAATATAATGTTTTAATAGAACATTTTATATTATCTACAGAATGTGTCATGTCACCACCCAACCACTATAAAACCTAAAAGCCGAGACATGCTTCATGCTTTTATTTTACATTGCAATTCAAAAACTAAAAACACGCTTTTTTCGTGTTCTTGACAGCGAACCATTTAATTTGATACACATATCATGAGGGTGGGGATTTCAAACAGCCGTCCAGTCTTTAGGAGGCCGCCATATTGAATTTGTAATGACGTATGATCAGAACTCAGAGCGTGTAACTTTCATCCTAGTCGTAGATTTTAAAATTAAGATTTCAAGATTTCCTAACATATGTACATAGTTAGTTACAACCTGCGACCATATAAATAACCTGCGACCATGGACGTCTAAGTCTAACGCCAGCGCAATTGTTCAATTGTGCCAAGATAGCCCCTTTATTAACACGGTGCATATTTCGGCGCAACATCTTTGACAAATGTTTATAGAATATAGCCAATCAAAACTTTAATGGACCAATCACAACTATTTTTAAATGTAAGTATTTATGTCACTCAAATTTTCATAAGTGATAGAGTTTGTGAGCACATGCGATGTCAAAATAAAAGTGTCGACGACTGACATGATTTATTTTAATATCGAAATGTAAATTACTTAAAAAAGGTCAAATGCTATAAAATAATCTTTCAAGTTAGTAATGGCCAATGGGCTATTCCGTAACATCGATAAGTCGATAAAATAGTTTACTCAATCCCTTTGACAGTTAGATTTTCGCTATGAAAATTCCGCTCCTAGGTTATTATTACTATAGCCAATGTATTAAATTAATATTAATCTGGCCTACTACGGCGAAAATCGAAATTCGTAAATCTCGAGGATTTCTCTCTGTCACTCCAACGAAGGCGTCTTAAGAGTGAGAGAGACAAATCCTCGAAATTTGCGGATTTCGAAGTTCGCGGTTGGGAGTTGGGACGCTGAATTTTGTCGCTATACTTACTTACTCGTATCTGTAAGACTAACTTGATGGAAAAAACACCCGTTTTAAAGTGGAAAAGAGGTGAAATTTCCATGAATTAATTGCTGTAACCATTCGAGTAAGTATCTTAGCGGCGATTTGTCATTTTGTCAGCACAGAGATGACAAAATATGACAGACTGTTAATCTACATCGGATTCTTTTGAGTTACTTTCTCTCTAAGAGATCGCTGTTTATCGATAACGTTGTTGAGTAATCATATCTATTATATTGTTAGCAAGGCAACAAATAAAAAAAAAATGTAATGCTTATTGTTGATAGCTCATAGAAAATTTGAATTCGCCGCAATTTTTACTGCCATAGTTAAGGCGGCAAACACTAATTTTCTATAAGCTAAGCAGTCAGACCTACTTTTTAAAACGATATCTGCGCTTCCACAAATCACGTCCCCTGTAAAGAGATGTCTCCCATACATGAAAGAGAACGATGCATCGCTCTTTAGGATTGAACTTTTTGGACAAATCACGAAAAATATAGGAATGTGTGCTTTTAATCCAAATTCCGTATCACAAATATGTACATTTTGTCAATGTCCTTATAATATTCGTAAATCAGTCAAGTCAAGCCAATCCCATAATAATATTAATTTTTATTCAGTACAATAATGTATGTCTTGTCAAATCAATAGTTAAGTGTGCTTAATTTGACATTTTTTAATTATAATTAGTAATTTTATTATCTATATATTATTAAATCATATTATATTCTAGTAAGTTGTAATGTAATAAATTATACAATAAAAATAAATATGCCATTCTGTAATATTTTAATGGACATTCAGTATTCTTTCAATTTATCGTTTCAATATTATGTGTTTTGCTAATAAATAGTACTTTTGCATGCCTTGAAGGTAGAACACAAAGACAACTGTATTATTAAACTTAAACTGTAGGTATAACATACTATGTTTTGGCAATAAACATATTTTATTTCATTTCATTTTATTTCAAAAATATAATCTTCTGAGCACTAAAATACGTATGTATGTACTAGGTAGTGCCTTAAATGTGACAGATTATACCATATACTTAGTTACACAATGGAGGCCATCATGACTTTTGTTTTGATTAAACCTTTAACTGTATACTTTTTTGCCATCGATTCATAAGAAAAGGTGTAACAAGAAAAGTAAAATTAATTGCGTGACGATAATACCGTAAACTGTGGTTACATTGATCAATTTTAAAGTTAAAACTTCAATATTTTCTAAAATTAGGCGTAAAAAAATCTAAAAATAAAATAGTAACATCAACTTTTTGTTATCTTTCTCGGTAAAAAAATTTGAAACGATACTTTAAAAATGTATGAAGATAGAAAAATAAAACGTTGTGATCAAAGTTAAACTGACATTGGGGTTACTTTGATACCCTATGTTTTTTTAGGGTAATTGAATGTAAACTCTTACAGGAGTAATTTCTCTTAAGAAAATAAATAAATCCGTTCACAGTATCAAAAGTTACAACAATTTACGTCATTTTGGGGTTATTTTGATCAAATATTTGTGATCAAAGTAACCCCGAAATATAATCAAAAAACTTCAGTATTCAACTTCATTAAAAACAAAAATCAAACATTGAAGAGAGAACAATCCTCTTATAAAATAAACAGTCAAATGGATAGATATACCATAACCAACTATACGTAAGATTCTGATCAATGTGACCCCATGTAGGTGATCAAAGACACCCCATTGAATAAAAACAATTGTTATAAGTACTTAGTTTGAATTAAAGACCCCAAAAACGTTATATTTGTATACCTAAACACACTTGTGACAAGTTAATTGCGATTAAGAACCGTTTACCTCGCTACCCTTATTGTTAGTTTAGAAGTTATTTTATACACGAAAAATAGCAAAAAGTATACGTAAATATAAACACGTGACACGCTATTCTAACGACTGTACTAATTTAAAGAGTCTAAACAATTAATAAGGATAACTCGATAGTTATCCTTATTAATTGTTTAGACTCTTGCCAAAACTTAAAAAAAAATATACAGATGCGTTTGGTAACGGAAGATATTCGCGATTAAAAAATAAAAGAAGTTTTTGTCAATGTAACCCCAAAGTTCAAAGTAACCCCAGTTTACGGTACCTATTCCGCGTGCGATGAATTAATACGAACAAAATGCCAGCCATGCCACACATATTCTAGAAAGAGTAATAAAAATATTCGTCGCTCATGAAAATACCATTAGGCTGTCATTATTTTAAGAGAGCTACCGTAAAATTGATCGTAAAATGCAATACTTAGACAATCGATAAAATAATTGTATAACCAGAGACTATGAAATAAAGAAGATTGACAACTCTTTAAGGCGCATTAGGCCGTGTGGTCACGGCAATAAGAATACATTTGTCACCACCCCAACTCCTCCTGCGGGTGTCGTAAAAGTCGACTAAGGAATTGAAGTATCACTGACCATGCATTATTTGATATAAGACTGATGATGGGCAGCAGCGTCTTCACAGTGGACACATTACTGCGATCGCCAATCCGCTTGCCCAGCGTGGCGATTATGGGCATTTACCTCCTAATGCGTCTATACGCATAGTTAATAGGAGAGGCCTACGTCCAACAGTGTGTGTCACTGTGCTGATGATGATAAGGCGCATTTGGACCAAACGAGCATCCGCTCATTCTACCCCCACTCTACGAAATCAACGAATTTCGACGAATCGAATTCTCGTATAGTCTAAATGCACCTTTACAACGCATCGCCATTGTAGGAGGCGGTTGGGTGTTTGAAATTAACTGGCTGTTGCCATATTGAGGACCTACCCAATTTATAAATGCGTTAGAAACCAGGTCATTTTTCAGGGAACCGTACCTAAATGCCGGAATTTAAAAGTTAAAAGCTTGGAGAAAAAGTCAAAGCTTACAAGTACATAGTGTATTTATACTACTCAAAAGATGTGGGCCAATATTTTTTTTACTGTAACTTAAAAATACTTATTTTAAGAATGTACTGCATTTTTTACAATAAAAAATATCATTAATTTTATGTTTTGGTAATAAACTAGGAACCCTAAATCGTATTGGTTCGCCATATCCAACTGTCCGTCTGGCTGTCTGTCCGCAGCATAACTCAGTGCCTGTTAGTGTCAGACATTTGTAATTTAGTACAGGTATACATATTAATCAGGTAGAATAAAATATAGAAAATACTCTGTATAGCGAAACATTATTCAGAGTATATTACATTTTACAAATTATACAAAATGGGTACCCGTTTTAAAATAGTACATTACGACACAACGACACGAGTTTCTAATTTCCTTTTAGCACGTGTCCCGTACGGTCGTACGACGTGTTTTAGTACAGGTGGCCCTCCGAAGTTTTGGACCTGACGAAAAATGGGCCGCTTCTCGCACTAGCGCCTAAAAAAGGCACCATCTATACTAAAAACACAATTATACTATATAAAAAAATTAAAACCGAATACGTTTTATAATTGTACCTACCCTATTGTCAGTCTTTTAAATTAACTTTTCCCTGTTACTAATACAAACGTAATTGCCAAACACAAGTGTAGAGTTACTCGTTGTAGACATGTGCCATTTAATTTAATGCCCTGATTAGTATAGTGTGTATTATAATTTATGATTCATAAACACTTACAATAAGGTTTGCGTGAGAGTTGAAACAGTTGACGTGTT
>JALPQI010010847.1:0-45755 GCA_025490895.1 Thaumatotibia leucotreta
ACCGTAGGCGTACATTTTCATAATCATAAAACAATTCTATACATTAATCCATTGAAATAAGGTAAAATATGTGTACATTATTACGATCGACTGCCTAAAACGCTCGAAGGAAGTGGAATCATCAATCATAATAAATAGCTGGTTTGTTTCATTGCTGCCATTTCCGGTCTGAAGGAATAGAAGTGAATAACTTTGTGAATTATTGTTTTTATCATTCTTTTGGAGGCATACGTTTTATTGCTTCAGGTATTGTATAATTGTCCTCTAAATACATCATCATCAGCCTATGATAGTCCACTGCTGGACGTAGGCCTCTCCTATTAACTATGCGTATAGACGCATTAGGAGGTAAATGCCCATAATCGCCACGCTGGGCAAGCGGATTGGCGATCGCAGTAATAAATACATATTTCCAAGCAAATCACTACTAATATACCTAGTTGCCGATTTCTAAGAATAAACTTTTGACAGTTATAGATTAATCCTTATTAATATGACAAATGACACCTGACAACCATCACCAAAAAAGCAAAGTCCATAATATATCTCGCCAGAAAAGCCTTTGGAATACTAATACCTGAACTCATGCTTAAGATATACAAGACGTATGTTAGACCTGTTTTGGAATACGCGTTTCAAGTGTGGAGCCCATATTTTGTCAAAGACATTGAGATGCTTGAGAAAGTGCAACGTAGTTTCACTAAGCTACCGAAGCAACTAAAAAACATGTCCTATGAAGAAAGGCTGAAAGTGCTGAAGCTAACGACATTAGAAGATCGCCGAAAGCGTGGGGACCTGATCGAAACATACAAAATTCTGACGGGATACTACGACTTAGACCAATTTCAGGACATCTTCAAGCGTAACAATAACACCCAAACTCGAGGCCATCAATTCAAACTATCAATTGATCTGCCCAAGAATAACCCTCGCAAACACTTTCTCAGCAACCGAGTGGTCAAAATGTGGAACAAATTTCCAGAAGACGTAATCTCAGCAGCGAATGTCAATGAATTTAAGAATAGACTAGACAAACACCTAACTACCCAAAAGAATACTCTTTACTAAGTGAAGATAAACTGGATACAGGCACCTATCAGTTGTTTCAACTGCCTGCCTGATAACACACAATAATAATAATAATAAATGCCAAAACCCTCCACAACCGCGAGGTGTACAATCTTAGAAACTATTTTCTTAACAATGAGTGCGGGATGCATCGTGATGTGGTGGCAGTAGACCGAAACTTCACGCCGCTCTCCTTGGCAAAAGAGAACTGGCGCAAACCTGTGGTACTAAGCACCGAGGACCGCAAGGCGGTATGGAAGAGCAAGGAGCTACACGGGCGGTTCTACAAGTCCCTCTCGGGACCTGACGTAGATCTGCTCGCGTCGGTGAACTGGCTACGATTCGGGGACCTCTTCGGAGAAACCGAGGGTTTTGCCTGTGCAATTGCTGACGAGGTTATCATGACGAATAACTACCGGAAATATATCCTGAAGGACGGTACGGTCGACATTTGTCGGGCATGCCGCCGTCCCGGTGAGTCACTCAGGCATATTATTTCCGGTTGTTCTCAGATTGCTAACTCCGAGTACTTGCACAGACACAACCTCGTAGCCAGTATTATACACCAGCAGCTTGCTCTTCAATACGGCCTTGTGGACGTCGAAGTGCCATACTATAAGTACACAACTGCACCAGTTCTCGAAAATGGTCGTGCCACGCTCTATTGGGATCGACCTATCATCACGGACAGGACTATTGTAGCCAATAAGCCTGATATCGTGCTGGTAGATCGATCGCAGCGCCGGGCTGTGCTCGTCCACGTCACCATCCCCCATGATGAGAATCTCGTGAAGGCCGAAAAGGACAAGTCCAGTAAGTACCTCGACTTGGCCCACGAGATAACCGCCATGTGGGATGTTGACTCGACGATCATAGTCCCGATAGTCGTTACAGCGAACGGTTTAATAGCGAAGAGTCTCGACCAACACCTTAAGAGTCTCTCGCTAGATGGCTGGATCAAGGGTCAGATGCAGAAGGCGGTAATCCTGGACACGGCGCGGATAGTCCGTCGGTTCCTCTCTCTGCGACCTTAACCACCGGCAGCTTGGGCCCGCCCCGTTGCCGGCGGCACCCTAGGTTAGGTTTTTATAATGTGTTTATATTTTATATTGTTTTTGTATGTTGTATTGTATTTTACTTTTATAACCATATTATAACAACCTAGCCTAAGAGAATATTTAAATAAAGGAAATAATAATAATAATATGAGGGTAAGACTCACCATTTTTTCGATAGTCTTAACGTCATATAAATAAATAATAAATATCTTGAGACATCCTACACAAATCAACCTTGTCCCACGGTAAGCTCAATTAAGGCTTGTAATGTGGGTAGCAGTTTAGTCGAACTCGAAAAAATTTTTTTTTTTCGTTTTCATACATAATAAATGGAATAGTAAGTGTGTTAAAACCTTAAGAATAACACAATAGTTAATTTCAGGTGACTGACGGCACATGTCAAAATAAGTAGCATTAGGATGTAATAAAGGTTGCAATACACTTGTTCAGTCATTAAACTTATTTTTTTAATAACTCAATAATAGTATGAGTTAAGATACTAGTTTCTTAGAGAAATCGACTATTTTTTACCTAAATAAGCTTCCCTTTAATTTAACGGAAATCAATAAAAACACGGTGTATAAAACTCGTTTCTAAATTGTCAAATCTTCAATCTTAGAAATCGGCAACTATACATAGATTCCAACCAACCTACCTACATTTTGTCTAAGATCAACTAATTGTCTGAGATTTAAAAAAATAAGCGTAGTTGGTGGTGCTAATATTTTGATACTTTAAGTCTTAGCTCTCCCATGTTACCGAAAATTTGATTAAGAATTTAATAAAACCTGAATCTCATAAACAAAGAAATTGGGCAATGTGATGGATAAAGTATTTGTTATATACATTATATTATTTAGATTGCAGTTATTTTTATATATCCCCTTGGTATAATCGTTCACTATGGGTAAGTGTAAACGTATTTATGTGTTTTTCGTTAATTTTAACCGTGTGCATGTCAACTTATTTCTTCATTTTAGCGTATTTCTTTAAGTCTAATGTGTACACAGAAAATAAAAAATATATTTCTATATTGCCTATATTTACTATACAGGGTGTAAGTCTAATACGGGCGAAGCTCTTAACGGGTGTTAGTTTACGACATAATAAGTACATTAAAATAACTTTTACTTAAAATTAGAGCAACAAAATATTCCATACAAAATAATTCGGCGCGCAATGTAGAGCAACATACGCGAGTTAAATCTTCTTAAAGATTCTGAAACTTATACAGCAATTTATAAATACATCAAAAATACTGTCCAAAAACTTTAAACTTCAGCTGTATTTATACTGTAGTATTCTATTACACTAAATAAAGACTTGGCTTAAAGGTCTTGAAACCAGGCCATAAAATAAAAAAAAAAACTCATTGACAGCTAATTTCAAAAGCAGATGACATAACTGCCATATCAACAATAACAAATGTTTGCACCTACATTGCTGCTCCGAGAATCTTTAAAAAAATCTGTGCGGTCATAATTAAGAGTAATTTAAAAAAAACCTTGTAATCCATGATTACACTAATGAATCCCATGTTTAATTGATCGCCCGTATTAGATTTACACACTGTATTATCCCTATAATGTCAATACTTTTATTACGTAATAGTAGATTGTGCATCAAGGGAGGTAAGTACGGAATTACTAACGAGAGTGTTAGAAGCCCGACGCCGTTAGGCGGAGGGCTTTTATGACTCGAGTTAGTAGTCCGCTTACCTACCGTGATGCATACAATGTTTTTCATCACACTTGCCGACAAAAAAATAAGTTTTAAGACATAATATTATTAAATGACGTACCGACGTTTCTATTACTCCCTAGGGAATATCACTTTTCTATTACTCCCGCTACGCGCGCAAGCAATGGCGCGCTTAGACAGCAAGTGTGATGAAAAATGTGTTTATTTTTTCAAAAATTACTAAGTTCAAGGTTGATTTAATTATACGCATATACCTCCTCTTTATTTTGCAGCACATACTATAAAAAGAAAACTACCCACACAAAATGACCTTTTACGTCTTTCAACTTGCGTTGTGTGTATAATTATCTGCTGCATACTGCAAAACACTGCAGTAAACAAACATCAATAAACTACGACTAAAACTTACCTTGCGATATAACCGTATTACATATGTATATGTTGGTTATTACTTGCACCTTATTGTAATGGTATAAGGTACAAATTGAAAACATATTTGACGTCTACTATAAGGTTCTTAATGTACATAATCAATCAAATGTAAAGTCGCGACACTAGTAAGCTGGGGTGACCATGCGATTCGAAAGGGCTAGGACAAGAACACTTTTATAGTATTTTATGCAACCCTTTTTTAGGAGAGCTCAAAAAAGGTGAGTGGCGTGGGTAAAGACACCACGAGCATTTTTTGACTCGGTTAAACAATGTTGCATACAATACTTTTTCTACGACCACACACAAATTTTCAAATAAAATTGTAAATTTGAAAAATATTCTTAGTCCTACACAATTTAATTAATCATCAAGGTCGGGCAGGAGACGTCAAAATTAAAAAAGAAAGCTTCTCTATGGTTTACTGTTCATCAGAAATGACATTTAAAATTAGGTTGGCAGCCATGTATTTCATCAAGTCTTGTATACACGAGGTGTCTTAAAATGCAAAAAAACGCACTGCGTGTATACCCGAATGCGTTTATAGGGAATAGACAATATAGACTTATCTTGACATCTGTGAGATAGGGGCTTAAAGGTGTGTCACGACCATGTAAATGACAAATGAAAGTACGGGAGTAGAAAAACATATTTGTAACCTTTTGCACTCTTTGTCTCTCACGTCAAAATCGGACCTATACGCCAATCCTCGACTAATATCGTACAACTTATCCATCTCTAGTACAATAATAATTATTTGACAAAATCCGCCATGACCTTTTCAGTGCAGATGTTGCTTTTTTACGAACTAGTGCGAGAAGTCGTTTATTTTCTTGTCAGGTAGGGCAATCTGTACTGAAAAACGTCGTACGATACACGTGCGAAAAGGAAATTCATACTTAATTTTTTCGCACTTGTATCGTGAAATGTAGTATTATCGTGGCCACGCTTTATTACATTTATAAGCCGGCGTGGTTATTCGCCACTCGTGTTTTGTTTCCTTTAATCCCTCGTAAGCGATGGTCACCCCCACCCCTACTTTTACCACCCCCAGACGTCTACGCGTCAGTTAAACCACCGTCGCGACGTTGGCACCACGCATTAAACCCACTGCATATCTATGTTAATAATACTTCTACTTGCAAAAGTACGTGTAACTGTTGGGAAGTCGTGGAAAATAATTGCGTCTTTTGAAAGGACTAAAGCTACGAAAAGCAGACTTTGCGACTAAGATAATCTAGTTGAAGAACTATAAAACATAGGATTACTTTTATGTGATTCGTTTTATTTTATTTACATTGCATAATTAGAACTATTGTAATATCGTGGAATATAAAACTTTACAAGGTAAATAAAATTGTATGACTTATTGCGACATAGAAAGTTATAATCTCGATTGAAATTATATGATAAAGTGACACATGCAACTGAAATTATAAGAAAGTTTAAATATTACACAATGAATTGTTTAATCTTAAAAGTATTGATAGACTTAGAATTTTCACTGATGTGATTTTAAAAACTAATAAACATTAATGTTCTTGAACATACTTTCAACTATTTTCATGTTGTATCTAATAGTGCTTCTTGTGTTAGTCTTTCCTTTATCAAAATATACGAAACACAGAATTATGGAATAATAAATATTTATATATTTATGAATTGGCTTTACATGTTCTAAATTTCAAGTTACTTTAAAGTAACTTAGTGACTAGGAAGTACACATTAAATAGTCGATAAAAGTGGTTAAATAATAGTAAGTAACGTACCATAGTTAATGCTTCGTAATAAAACCGTAGCTTAACTTTAATTACGACGTAAGCAAAAACCATAAAACCAGCGGGCGTTGATCATAAAATCTAGACTTCTAGAGGAAAATAGTTAAACTTTATACTGTTCTAAATAATCTCAAATCTAACCTGATATTAAAAATACACTCGAGCAGAAAAGTGCACTGGATTTTAAACTAAGCTTCCACATAAGGATTTTTATTCAGGAGAAAATAGGTACTAAAATAAACTTTTCACTGTTCGAAATATTTTTAACCTAACGTGGTAATAAAAATACACTCAAAACAGTATACTCGTAAGTGTGGTACCATAAGGAGTGGATTATAAACTAAGCTTCAACAAATATCACGATTTTGCGTTACGAGCAGCGATGCTTACCGCTGGACACAGCTAACATGGTGCTCAAGGTCAAGGTCAGGCTCAAGTACTCGCAGAACCACATCGTCTGGCTCTTCAAACGGGTAAGTTGTAACATAGTAGACATGATACATATCGGCATGTTGCGTTACGGCAGCGATGCTTGCCGCTGGTCACAGTCACAGCTAACATGGTGCTCAAGGTCAAGGTCAGGCTCAAGTACTCGCAGAACCACATCGTCTGGCTCTTCAAACGGGTAAGTTGTAACATAGTAGACATGATACATATCGGCATGTTGCGTTACGGCAGCGATGCTTGCCGCTGGTCACAGTCACAGCTAACATGGTGCTCAAGGTCAAGGTCAGGCTCAAGTACTCGCAGAACCACATCGTCTGGCTCTTCAAACGGTTAATTTGTAACATGGTAGACATGATACATATCAGCATGTTGCGTTACTGCAGCGATGCTTGCCGCTGGACACAGCTAACATGGTGCTCAAGGTCAAGGTCAGGCTCATAACTCGCAGGACCACATCGTCTGGCTCTTCAAACGGGTAAGTTAATAGACATAATACATATCGGCATGTTGCGTTACGGCGGCATGCTTGCCGCTGGACACAGCTAACATTGAGGTCAAGGTCAGGCTCAAGTACTGGCAGAACCACACCGTCTGGCTGTTCGTGGTAAGTTGTAACATGGTAGACATGATACATATCAGCATATTACGTTACTGCAGCGATGCTTGCCGCTGGACACAGCTAACATGGTGCTCAAGGTCAAGGTCAGGCTCAAGTACTCGCGTACTGTTTTACCAACACAGCTAACTGATCATTAAATTTGTAACTCTCATTGTAATGGATATAGAGTACATTATTGGTAATTTAAGTATTCGTCAATTCAAAAGGCTCGGGCTGTTCAAAATTTATATTATTTGCGACAACTTCGAGTAATAATTAAGGCCAATAGCGAGCGAGAAAGAAAACAAACCTGCCATGTGTCAAGAAAATAAATGAGTACGAAATAGTACATTCCCTAACTAGTGCGGGAAAACATTTTTCGGCGAGGGTGAAATTGGAGCCCGAGTGAAACGAGGGCGACAATCTCCCGAGTTTAAAAAAGTTTTGCACGTGTAAGGAACGATTTTTTTCGTAACAAGTGCATCAAAAAGAGAAATTACCGCGCGCGAAGCGTGCGCGAACTTCGTTTTTGCGCACTTTAAATAGAAATGCCGTAGAAATGCCAAAAGTTTTTGTCCCACGCGACTATTATTTACGAGTTTTCGTAAATTCCGAGCGTTTTAGTGAAACGCCCCTGTAATTTAAAACTTCAAGGTTGCAAGTGGAAGTAGTAATTACTTGATTGGTGCTCAGTTTAGACATAAAATTGTGTTTTCAAGTTTACCTAATATATACGAGTATAGCACATGAATCTTACGTTCGTAGGACATGAAACTTAGGTCAAGGTTTACTACTACGTGGTAACTTAAATAGATTCGTAGCAGCACTACACGTGCTACGACATAGGTCGTAGCGTTGTTATTCTTCTACATATTTTTTCGTAGACGTTCGGATCGCTACGATTTTTATGACAAAATGTAACATAATAAAATGATATAGGAATCAATAAGGAAATACTGGTGCCATCTCGCTCTATAGCTCGTGTATTCTCGGACTTCTTTTCTTGTGCTTAATTCAGTAGAAGTTTAAGTTCACTCCTCGTGCGAATTAGTCTATTTTGACTCAATATGAAGGTGCATGCAGACCAAAACAGCATTCGCTGTTCTATCCCCCTACTCTACGAAATTCGATCGTTACACGAAACGTGATTCGTTGATTTCGTAGAGTGGGGGATAGAACAGTGAATGCTCTTTTGGTCTGCATGCACCTTTAAACTGCAACTTTGCTGCCTTGTAAAACAAATAACAATTATCCACTGTTACTAAATATACAATGTGCCCATGAGGATTTCGCACCAAACTTGAACTTGAAGTTAACAATGTCGTTTGCAGTTTGCCGGATTCCATCGTTTTTAAGAGAAAATGCCCTTTTTAATCGTTATTGACTTTTACGCAATGATAAGCGCATTTTAGGATACGATTTTGTTACTGTCTTGTCTTAGTCTTGTCACACATTGTTAATTATCAGACATGAAATGGACATAACATATCTTATATTACCTGGCATATCTTAAAAAAAAGGTAAAACTGCATTTTTTGCGATAGTTTCATTGATAAAACACTTTTTTATGTAGGGAGTACATTTTCTGTTATTTTTTTCCCTTTCCTCAGGCACCTTGTAGTTAGCCGCTACTTATACCCGATTATTTACCGACGGGCAAGTCAAATACGTACGTTTACATCGGGCCAACGACCCGCCACGCCTGCACCGACCTACAACCCGGGGCAACCAACGTGACATGGAATTTTCCTGTCTGAGCCCCGTGTTAAGCTGACTTTACATTTGCAACTTACTGCAGCAACAAACGGGTCTTAATCGCGTAAACTTACGTTTAATTGTACCCTGACGTTTCGGGCATGACGTTACACCCGTGGTCGCAGGCAGACTGGCGAGAGAATGTATCAACACCTTCGAGCTGCGCGGGTTTTTCGAACTACCCGCACTTGATCTTGATTATTCACTTCTAGGCTAGGTTTGTCACTAGGTCTACACACAACACTCACAACATCCAAGGGCATTAAAATGGATGTCTCACCACACTTACATTTGTAAATCACAGGAATCCACGCGGACGAGATTCTTTGCCCCTCATTTTGATTAAAATTCCGATGTTTGTTAATTTCAATAGCTTCACGTACTTTTCGGCTATAATTATACCTCGATATTTTTCTAGCAAGAACGAGAGATTGACAAAATTAAACATCGACATAACTGCTATCGATGAGGACATCCTGTTCTCATAAAAATGCTAACTCCGCAAAAACAGATAACCAAGAAATACAGACCCATCTAGGCTTTGTTCTTAGTATCTTATATTTCATATTAATCATTTCCTATCGCTTTAGAGTGTATTTTATTAATCTTTGCAATTTTGATGGGTACTAAATAGATACAAGATATGAAAAAAATGATGTATCATTTTGAGTATGATTTGCATTCGTGTACTTTATCTCTAAACTACGGCAATGTTTTTATTAATTAAATTTATTTATCGACTACAATAAGATAACAGTTATGTCTAATTTTGTCAGTATCTCGTCCCTGCTAGAAAAATATCGAGGTATAGCTATGGTGTATACCTACGCTCGGTTGAGAGGACTTTCGGGTTATGGAGTTCAATCCAGTGGTTAGGACCGGACTCCAACAAATAATTTCCAACAAATTATGAGTGATAATCGTGAAAGTTTAAATCAATATATTTATTGCAGCAAGTTTTGAGACGCGACTATGGGTAACCCTAGCCACTCACGCACGATTTCCGAATCGAGGAAGCAGATTCGGATACCGCAATTTTATTTTATTGACTTGGGTGACGCCGAAAATTGATGGGTATACCCAAATAACGTAGTTTCTAATTTTTCTTGTTGTTAAACGCTAGTAAAAGCGCAAATAGTGCATGTGCGGCCAGGGTAAGAGTGGAACATTACTTTTTCTTCTGGAGCCATTATCTCCGAAAATATTGACTTTCGAAAAAACGGCACCCATATCCTTTTTTAAAGAACTATTCAACGATACCTAAACTATACTTACGTGTAAGGGATTTTTTTATATATTTTATTCTACGACTTTGTCGACGTGATTAATATGTATGTATGCGACTTTTTGACGGCGTCTTTCTTTTTCCGCAACGGTCGTGAGCAAAAAGTATTTCTTTCACGACGCTACATGTTCTTTTTTATTCACGTGCAATTATTTATGCATTGAAGATCGCGTGATACGCCGTCAATACTTTACGAGTCGCTGGCGCTGCAAATCCCAATCGGTGGGATTGGTCGATTAGGGATTAAATAAGTCAGTTATGGATGGTTCTAGACGTACCTAGGATATCTGGAAAACGAGTGCTAGATTAAATTGAACTTGGATTCGATAGTGATCGGTAAGTACCTTAAAAACGGGTACCCTAAACCGAAAATGTGGTCTACGAGTTTATATTCTATTTCGTCAATTCGAAAAGTGGTAGACGATAGTTTTTCGCGCCTTGGCAAGCGTCGCTTGAAAACTCGACAACACTTGTTTCCCCACAGGCAAGACCAAGATAAATCGATTGTGGCCAAAAGACGACTACAAAATAAGCAATTTCCATCTTTAGAACACTTTCCGAGATCCTCGAAATAAATACATACGCAAATCAATCTCATGCTCAAAAAATGCACCTTTATGTCGTACGCAGACGACATAAAATCGCATTTTATGTTCTAGAACATAAAAGTGTTTTTTTTTCTAAGGCTAAGGTAATCGGTCCCAACAGTTAAAACCACAGATGTCATATATACCATAGATCAAGCAAACGTATCTACTTAGCGTGTCAAATGAACTCAGTGAAATCCACTGAGTTGTCCGTCTTTAATCGCAGCTTACAGCTTTCGGGCGTCAACATTTGTAAGTTGAAGTGAACAAAAACATTAAATTGCTTCCTTAAGTAATATTAATTGCAACAACACAAAAAAAATATGAATACTCAAGGGCCTAAGACATATTTTTAAATCATAGGCAAGTAACAACTTCAGCACAAAATCTGACACGCTCGGCCGCCATACAAATGAATGAACTTGTTTCTTCTATCCAAATCTAATTCTGTGGTTAAAACATATTGCACAATTTTACTGAGCAATAAAAAGTTTGTATTTATGTTAAGGTGTATACTTCTGGTATTTCGTTTTATAATTGTAGCAATAAAATAGTATAGCTGACAAAACTTGTTATATTGTTTTATTTATATTACGATATTTGATTTCGGTATTTTCTGATACTAAATTTAGTAAATCACATAAAATAGATATCGATTATTGTTCAAAAATACTACGAAATGTTTAACTTGGCTGAAAACCGAGCATCTGAAACTCTGACCACAGGTTGACATTTAAAACTTCGTTGTGTAAATTGTCGTAGCCAAAGCGTGAAGGTATAAATGTAGTATGATTTATGATAGAGCGATAAATAAAATAAACAAAGCAACTAACAAGCCGAAAAGCTCAGCTCTTTGACGCCACTCAAGACCCAGGCCCCAATTTCACAACATTGACAAGTCCTACAATTGTAAATCTACGGTTTCTCCAATAGGGAGCGTCTATAGGCTACAATTACCGCTTACCATCGGAAGGGCCGTGCGTTTGTTTGCCACCAGAATAAAAAATAGTGCAGGAACTTTAATAAATCAGCAGTAAATAGCTACTTTTATGCGAAGCAAAATTACAATTGTCACAAAAATCACGACAATTGTAGCGAAACTCCGACATAAGCCGAACCTCATGTCAAGAATTAATGAAAATTGTACTAAACCTTGCGACAATTGTCACGGGTTTCGGAAAATAAAAAGTAGTTTATTAACGATATAATAACGTTATTAGTAATAATTTTATGTTGGTGGCAAACAAGCACATGGACCGTCCGACAGTAAGCGGTAGCCGTAGCCTACGGAGGCCTGTGACGTCAGTAACAGTGATATTTTACAATTGTCACAATTGTAATTATGGTGAAATAGGCCACTGCAACTCCAGAGGTGTCAGTACTGTCAGTAGGATTAGCACATGATTGATGAGACCGGACTTTTACTACCTAACCATGTCAATAAAAGAAAGACTGATCATGTGCTAACCCTGCTGATCGTTAGTGTCATGATCTAGCTAGTATTATTTATATGTATTGTGGTTCTGATGTTGATTGAGTATTCGTCTGAAGTGTTAGCATTTACGTTAAAGTTTTGACCGAAAATAGTGTAATCTGTATTATGAATATGATAACAACGCAGTCTTGTCATAAAGTGTCAACTTTACATATTGAACCCTAAAGCTCTGAGAAGGCTTGCGTGTGTTATTACCACGTCCATACTTAATGCCTTGTGCATCAAGCTGCAATTTTAAACCGTCTCGAAATAGACATAGCCAACGAATCGTATCATATTGGTCGATACAAACTCTAATTAAGTATTAATTCTGAACCATAGCATGTAACTTCCTTTGTAAAAAACACGATTATTCCTTAAATGTATTCTTGACTCTTGAGTCTATTGACAACATATCAGAATTCTGAATAAATGTTTGCCATGGTCAAGGTCATGCATTTAAGGGTTAATCCGTCAGTCACATTTATCTTAAAGAAACATCGGTATGTTTCGCGCATCAACATTAGACATCAATCATATTTTAACGACAAACGGGTCTTAATATATTAAACATCAAAATAAAACAACGAAAATAATGGAAAGAATAAAGTTTGAGCATTTCTTTCGATTTCCGTATTAATACCTGGAGTGCCTAGTGGCAGAGTTGGGCAAAAAGTAATATGATTACTCCTTCCGATTACTTTTGTATGTGTACTTTGTAATATTTATTACAAAGTACACATACAAATGTAATTTTTAGAAGTAATCATATTACTTGTTGCCCAACTCTGCCTAGTGGGAGCATTCCATGGGCTGTCCCGTACAAACGCGTGTATATTTCGATAATTTGAGTTTTCTTGCGAGTTATTAGTTATTACATATATTTTTGAGACTTTTTTGACTCCTCTAGTCACGAAAGAGGACTTTGATAAACCCACAATTTTGAGAAATCTGTGTACGTACGGGACATCGGTGGACTTTTCGTAGAATGCACCAGTGACAGATCTGTCAAAAGCCAATTGGACTTTAATATAATATAATTAAAGTAATTAATCAACAATCAAATTAATGACAGCGGCGTTCCAGGGGTTTGGTTATCTACCTATGAAGCATGACACGTTACGTTATGTTACTCGCTCGCTTAACTGTCGCAATGAAGCCTTCTTTATAGTACAGAGTTATTACTGGTGTAACATTTGTATAGCCAGCGAAAAGAAAGTGCGTCATTCTTCAAAATGTCTATTTAAAATTCCTACGGGAAGTTAAAACAATATTTCTTCAGAACTGTGAAACAAAAGTCATAGTCGTACACCCTAAAACATGACATGTTATCTTACCGACTCGCTCGCTATAAGGCATTTTGAATACAAATGTGACAAATCAGACATACTGAATATATGTTTACACGACTGCTCTACCTTAGTTGGTAGTGTCCTACTAAGCTGGAAGGTTCAAATCCAGGTAAGTGCATATTAGGGCATTTTCACTTTTAAGGACACCCAATTAAAACATCCGTGACATTAAAAAAAAAAACCTTAGTTGCAGTCAGGTTCGTAACGACAATTAAGTATGATATCTTTAGGAACTTAAGTTTGATCGGCTTTTTTATATTGTAACATCGCTTATAGTTAATTAAATTACCAAAATCAAATTGTAAATATTCAAAAATAGACGATAGAGAATTAATTGACGTGTAAAATGTATACAATTTTATCAATAAACGTATATGCATACTATCTATCTAAATATCTAAAAATTTACACCAAAACCGAGTTTGTATTGAAATTTAGTGCTTAACTGTCGTTACAATCCTGACATATTTAAGGTTTTATTTTTAATTTGACGCTTATTGTCCCTAAAAGTATAAAAGCTCATTATTAGAGTGACGTCCACCGAGTTTTTAATGTTAGTAACACCTGTTTAATCGGACATTCGCAGGGCCGCGGTCTGACGGGCCTGAAGAACCTCGGCAACACGTGCTACATGAACTCCATCATACAGTGCCTCAACAACACGGCTATACTGTACACGTACTTCTGCAACGGACAGTATATGGAGCATGTTAACAGGTATGAAGAAAACTTTTATTTTTAGCTTAATGTCATGTTAAATTTGGTAGTCATAGTCATAGTCATTTATTTTATAAAGCCAATTTACGCTAGCTAACTTAGCTAAGGCATTTAAGTATTATTTAATGTAAATAACCGATCACCCTGTAAGTTTGGCATGTGATTGGTGCGTGATGTCGCCGTAAGATAGGTTATCCGTCCTTCTTTTATAAATAAAGTTAGTAAAAGATGTACAATCTAACATACTGTCGCATCCATCATGTGCTAAGCCTACTCACTAGTCGCATTGACCAAGATCTATTATTTAATGGAGCTTGTATAAGAATTAAACTGAGTGATTGGGTAATAAAGTGTCACAGAATTTCATTTTACTCGTATATTATTATTTCATACTGTTCAATTGTTCATAAAATAATAAATTAGGTAATAATTCATTTGTAGAAGCTATAATCAAATGTATAGATTTTAAATGAAGTATTTCGGGAGGGATCTATTATTTCGCATAACATAGATGTGATGACAGTCTCAATATATTATAATATAGCCTTGAAGATGTCGTTATACCATACGGCGTTAAATATAAGATAGGATTTATAATGTCAAAGAAAAACAGCAAAAAAAACCTGATCCAAACGATCTTGTCTCAAACTATTCAGTGCAATGCATACTGATATTCATTGAAACATCATGTGAATTCACACAATTTTATAAAAATACAATAGCAAAGAACTGCGCTACATCTAAAAAGTTACGAGATTGAAATACATTGCTGGTTCTCTTAAGGGCGCACGGGACGCGAGGGGCGATCGCAGAAGAGTTGGCTGCCGTGGTTCGCGCGCTTTGGTCCGGCCAGTACCGGTACATCGCCACCATCGACCTGCGGGTAAGTACTACCATTTCACTAGCATCATTTTATACGATTATTCGCGGATCGTCTAGAACGCAAAATGACAAGTGTGTTGTTTTGCCTACATTGCAGTTTGACCATCGAACATTATGCCAAAACCTTAGATCGACTTGAAAGCAAATTACCCAACACGCAGAACGACAAGAACGCATTTTGCCTACTTTTGTCTTTTGCTTTTGCGAGTACAGTCACAAACAGTCACTAGGTATAGGTAGGTTAGGTTAGGTTCGTTAGGTATCTGCAAAGCGCGCGCTCCGTCTTTATTGCTTTAAAGTTATGATAAAACGGAAAAAATACTGTAGACGTTTTGCGTTGTAGACCAGTTGCTACTAACCCTTTGTATGCAAAAAATATATTTTCGTCTTATTCTCTGAAAAGGAATCATCAATATTGGTATTAATAACTAATGACCCACACCATCTGGTTCATCTTTTGATTCTGTATCATTAAACTTTTGCACTCAACTGTTCAGACATTTTGCGTTTTATTCATAGTGCTATGAAGGCGTTTTAGTCAATTTGAGATTTAGACCGATTGCACGTTGGGTAAACTGCAGTTTAGGCAAAACAACAAACTAGTCATTTTGCGTTCTAGACGATCCGCGAATAACCCATTTTATAGTCGCAACACATCATATCATCAGCCTCTCTCAGGAGTGCTGGACGTAGACCTCTCGTATTAACTATGCGTACGCATTAGGTGGACTAATTACCTAGTGAAGGTCGCAGGAGTCCGCTGGATGCGGGTGGCGCAGGACCGGTCATTGTGGCATTCTTTGGGGCGGCCTATGTTCAGCAGTGGACATCTTTCAGCTGATATAATGATGATGATGACGCATTAGGCGGTATGCAGGGGAAGCTGGTTGGCGATCGCAGTAGTGGGTTCATTATGATGATGCTGCTGCCCGTCATCAATCTGAAAATGATCTCAACAACTGTAGGCTATCACGAACTTCGAAAATTGTAAATTTAGATCGTCAGGTTTTGTCCAAATACAAGTACATCATCATTGGAGTGACAGAACAGAACAAATACTTGAAATGTACGATTTTATAATTTTAAGTCCGTCAATAGAGTCTTAGAGACTCCTGGGATTTCCAGCGGGTAGAGAAGGGATGAATTTTATTTTGGCGTTTACATTTCAACATAAAGCTCCAAGTCACATCACATTATCAGCCTATATCAGTCCACGCCACGCCAGCAACATGCTGAGATGAGACCATTTCGTGGCACCTTTTCTTTTTCTTTTGTGTACTGTCTTATTTACTTCTGTGTGTTATGAATAAATTATTTTCTATTCTATTCTATTCTATTCACTGCTGGACGTAGGCCACTTGAATTCCTTTATCGACTTTTACGAGTCTTACGACACCCATGGGAAGAGTTGGGGTAATGGCACGTGGTTATGAAATTGTATAGCTTCAAGTCAAGAATAATGGGTTAACATAATCTGACTGATTTCAGAACGAAGTCGGTAAACATCAGCGAGCCTTCCGCGGCTGCGAGCAACAGGACTCCCACGAGTTTCTCACAATCCTCATGGACTGGCTCCACCTAGACCTGCAGTTCTCCAGCAAACCGCCGCACAAGGTACGCTCCGTGTCGGGCCCCCCACGTGGCCGAGCGACCGCCGCACAAGGTACGCTCCGTGTCGGGCCCCCCACGTGACCGAGCGACCGCCGCACAAGGTACGCTCCGTGTCGGGCCCCTCACGTGGCCGAGCAGCGACCGCCGCACAAGGTACGCTCCGTGTCGGGCCCCCCACGTGACCGAGCGACCGCCGCACAAGGTACGCTCCGTGTCGGGCCCCCCACGTGGCCGAGCAGCGACCGCCGCACAAGGTACGCTCCGTGTCGGGCCCCCCACGTGGCCGAGCAGCGACCGCCGCACAAGGTACGCTCCGTGTCGGGCCCCCCACGTGGCCGAGCGACCGCCGCACAAGGTACGCTCCGTGTCGGGCCCCCCACGTGGCCGAGCGACCGCCGCACAAGGTACGCTCCGTGTCGGGCCCCCCACGTGGCCGAGCAGCGACCGCCGCACAAGGTACGCTCCGTGTCGGGCCCCCCACGTGGCCGAGCAGCGACCGCCGCACAAGGTACGCTCCGTGTCGGGCCCCCCACGTGGCCGAGCAGCGACCGCCGCACAAGGTACGCTCCGTGTCGGGCCCCCCACGTGGCCGAGCAGCGACCGCCGCACAAGGTACGCTCCGTGTCGGGCCCCCCACGTGGCCGAGCAGCGACCGCCGCACAAGGTACGCTCCGTGTCGGGCCCCCCACGTGGCCGAGCAGCGACCGCCGCACAAGGTACGCTCCGTGTCGGGCCCCCCACGTGACCGAGCGACCGCCGCACAAGGTACGCTCCGTGTCGGGCCCCCCACGTGGCCGAGCAGCGACCGCCGCACAAGGTACGCTCCGTGTCGGGCCCCCCACGTGGCCGAGCAGCGACCGCCGCACAAGGTACGCTCCGTGTCGGGCCCCCCACGTGGCCGAGCAGCGACCGCCGCACAAGGTACGCTCCGTGTCGGGCCCCCCACGTGGCCGAGCAGCGACCGCCGCACAAGGTACGCTCCGTGTCGGGCCCCCCACGTGACCGAGCGACCGCCGCACAAGGTACGCTCCGTGTCGGGCCCCCCACGTGGCCGAGCAGCGACCGCCGCACAAGGTACGCTCCGTGTCGGGCCCCCCACGTGGCCGAGCAGCGACCGCCGCACAAGGTACGCTCCGTGTCGGGCCCCCCACGTGGCCGAGCAGCGACCGCCGCACAAGGTACGCTCCGTGTCGGGCCCCCCACGTGGCCGAGCAGCGACCGCCGCACAAGGTACGCTCCGTGTCGGGCCCCCCACGTGGCCGAGCGACCGCCGCACAAGGTACGCTCCGTGTCGGGCCCCCCACGTGGCCGAGCGACCGCCGCACAAGGTACGCTCCGTGTCGGGCCCCCCACGTGGCCGAGCAGCGACCGCCGCACAAGGTACGCTCCGTGTCGGGCCCCCCACGTGGCCGAGCAGCGACCGCCGCACAAGGTACGCTCCGTGTCGGGCCCCCCACGTGGCCGAGCAGCGACCGCCGCACAAGGTACGCTCCGTGTCGGGCCCCCCACGTGGCCGAGCAGCGACCGCCGCACAAGGTACGCTCCGTGTCGGGCCCCCCACGTGGCCGAGCAGCGACCGCCGCACAAGGTACGCTCCGTGTCGGGCCCCCCACGTGGCCGAGCAGCGACCGCCGCACAAGGTACGCTCCGTGTCGGGCCCCCCACGTGACCGAGCGACCGCCGCACAAGGTACGCTCCGTGTCGGGCCCCCCACGTGGCCGAGCAGCGACCGCCGCACAAGGTACGCTCCGTGTCGGGCCCCCCACGTGGCCGAGCAGCGACCGCCGCACAAGGTACGCTCCGTGTCGGGCCCCCCACGTGACCGAGCAGCGAGCCGCCGCACAAGGTACGCTCCGTGTCGGGCCCCCCACGTGACCGAGCAGCGAGCCGCCGCACAAGGTACGCTCCGTGTCGGGCCCCCCACGTGGCCGAGCAGCGACCGCCGCACAAGGTACGCTCCGTGTCGGGCCCCCCACGTGGCCGAGCAGCGACCGCCGCACAAGGTACGCTCCGTGTCGGGCCCCCCACGTGGCCGAGCAGCGACCGCCGCACAAGGTACGCTCCGTGTCGGGCCCCCCACGTGGCCGAGCAGCGACCGCCGCACAAGGTACGCTCCGTGTCGGGCCCCCCACGTGGCCGAGCAGCGACCGCCGCACAAGGTACGCTCCGTGTCGGGCCCCCCACGTGACCGAGCGACCGCCGCACAAGGTACGCTCCGTGTCGGGCCCCCCACGTGGCCGAGCAGCGACCGCCGCACAAGGTACGCTCCGTGTCGGGCCCCCCACGTGGCCGAGCAGCGACCGCCGCACAAGGTACGCTCCGTGTCGGGCCCCCCACGTGACCGAGCAGCGAGCCGCCGCACAAGGTACGCTCCGTGTCGGGCCCCCCACGTGACCGAGCAGCGAGCCGCCGCACAAGGTACGCTCCGTGTCGGGCCCCCCACGTGGCCGAGCAGCGACCGCCGCACAAGGTACGCTCCGTGTCGGGCCCCCCACGTGGCCGAGCAGCGACCGCCGCACAAGGTACGCTCCGTGTCGGGCCCCCCACGTGGCCGAGCAGCGAGCCGCCGCACAAGGTACGCTCCGTGTCGGGCCCCCCACGTGACCGAGCAGCGAGCCGCCGCACAAGGTACGCTCCGTGTCGGGCCCCCCACGTGGCCGAGCAGCGACCGCCGCACAAGGTACGCTCCGTGTCGGGCCCCCCACGTGACCGAGCAGCGAGCCGCCGCACAAGGTACGCTCCGTGTCGGGCCCCCCACGTGGCCGAGCAGCGACCGCCGCACAAGGTACGCTCCGTGTCGGGCCCCCCACGTGGCCGAGCAGCGACCGCCGCACAAGGTACGCTCCGTGTCGGGCCCCCCACGTGACCGAGCAGCGAGCCGCCGCACAAGGTACGCTCCGTGTCGGGCCCCCCACGTGACCGAGCAGCGAGCCGCCGCACAAGGTACGCTCCGTGTCGGGCCCCCCACGTGGCCGAGCAGCGACCGCCGCACAAGGTACGCTCCGTGTCGGGCCCCCCACGTGACCGAGCAGCGAGCCGCCGCACAAGGTACGCTCCGTGTCGGGCCCCCCACGTGACCGAGCAGCGAGCCGCCGCACAAGGTACGCTCCGTGTCGGGCCCCCCACGTGGCCGAGCAGCGACCGCCGCACAAGGTACGCTCCGTGTCGGGCCCCCCACGTGACCGAGCAGCGAGCCGCCGCACAAGGTACGCTCCGTGTCGGGCCCCCCACGTGACCGAGCAGCGAGCCGCCGCACAAGGTACGCTCCGTGTCGGGCCCCCCACGTGGCCGAGCAGCGACCGCCGCACAAGGTACGCTCCGTGTCGGGCCCCCCACGTGGCCGAGCAGCGACCGCCGCACAAGGTACGCTCCGTGTCGGGCCCCCCACGTGGCCGAGCAGCGACCGCCGCACAAGGTACGCTCCGTGTCGGGCCCCCCACGTGACCGAGCAGCGAGCCGCCGCACAAGGTACGCTCCGTGTCGGGCCCCCCACGTGACCGAGCAGCGAGCCGCCGCACAAGGTACGCTCCGTGTCGGGCCCCCCACGTGACCGAGCAGCGAGCCGCCGCACAAGGTACGCTCCGTGTCGGGCCCCCCACGTGACCGAGCAGCGAGCCGCCGCACAAGGTACGCTCCGTGTCGGGCCCCCCACGTGACCGGTCAGGACTCAACACTCGAGAGTTCCTCACCATCCTGTTTAACAGCAATCTGACTTTAATGCACTTTTTTACATGATTTTATTTAGGTTCTCCTTCCACGTGTCTCTGTTAAATCGCGACACTGAACTGAACCTATTTTTTCTAAAATCGACAATATCATGTCCCCATCTTGGTTCCTGAAGCTGAAGTGATAACCACGACCACTCTGGCAAGAGTGTTAACGAAAAAGAAGAGAAGAGGAAGATCTTGGTTGAAGCTCAGCAGTGGGACCCCACGGGCTAAATTATAATAATCATAATTTATTTTTTAGTACAGATGGTGCCTTTTTTAGGCTCTAGTGTGTCATTTTACGTCAGGTTCAAAACTTCGGAGGGCCATCTGTACTTAAAAACGTCGTACGAGACACGTGCAAAAACGAAATTCGTAACTTGTGTCGATATAAAACATCGCCACACGTTTCAAATTTCATGTTTTTCGCACTTGTGTCGTCGTGTACTATAATTTCACCTGTTCCAATTTTGCCGCATGCAGTAATTCCTTATTTCATATTCTTACAGGACAGCCTCCCCCCCTCAGAGAAGGCCTGGCACGAGTTCACCAAATCCAAAGAGAGCCTTATACTCCGTCTCTTCTACGGCCAGATCCGGTCCACGGTCAAGTGCACCGTCTGCGGCAAACAGAGCGTCACCTACGAGTCATTCTCGAACCTGTCACTAGAGCTGCCGGCTAATGCCAACCGGTGTACCTTGAGCGTGAGTCACCTAAGTCACCTACAGTACCGGCCAATAATATATCACATACAGGTTTTTTTCAGTAGATTTATTTTTATTTTTGTAAGTGTTTTTCACACTTTACACCTCACGACTATAGATAGTCTAGGCATAGGCCTTTACACTAGCGATGAAAAAACTGGTCATCATGTAGTGATTTTTTCATAAAGAGATTTTGCGTAAGGCATGGATTTCTTAGTAAAATTCTTTTTTTTACTACAGCTATTTTAGCAAAATGCTGTGTCTCCAATTGCAATTCACAATACTTAATTGCAGTATTCATCATTAAACTGTGCAAAAGTACCAAAATAATATGCTATCTACATGCGAACATGTGCCGCTTACTCTATACACGCTCATACAAAAAGTCACGAATGTGATATATTATTGGCCGGTACTGTATAGAGAACAGATCTAGAATGTTCCTCGGATTTGATCTCAAGCAGAGCTACGGCCAGATCCGGTCCACGGTCAAGTGCACCGTCTGCGGCAAGCAGAGCGTCACCTACGAGTCATTCTCCAACCTGTCACTAGAGCTGCCGGCTAATGCCAACCGCTGTACTTTGAGCGTGAGTCACCTAAGTCACCTATAGAGAACATATCTAGAATGATCCTCGGATTTGATCTCAAGTAGAGATTCTAAGAGTTCTTCTACAGTACCGGCCAATAATATATCACATTCGTGACTTTTTGTATGAGCGTGTATAGAGTAAGCGGCACATGTTCGCATGTAGATAGCATATTATTTTGGTACTTTTGCACAGTTTAATGATGAATACTGCAATTAAGTATTGTGAATTGCAATTGGAGACACAGCATATTGGTAAAATAGCTGTAGTAAAAAAAAGAATTTTACTAAGAAATCCATGCCTTACGCAAAATCTCTTTATGAAAAAATCACTACATGATGACCAGTTTTTTCATCGCTAGTGTAAAGGCCTATGCCTAGACTATCTATAGTCGTGAGGTGTAAAGTGTGAAAAACACTTACAAAAATAAAAATAAATCTACTGAAAAAAACCTGTATGTGATATATTATTGGCCGGTACTGTATCTCCCTGGAGCTGTCAGATAATGTCAACCGATGTACCTTGAGCGTGAGTCACCTCTATAGAGAACAGATCTAGAATGTTCCTCGGAGATCTCAAGCAGAGCGTCACCTACGAGTCATTCTCCAACCTGTCGCTAGAGTTGCCGGCTAATGCCAACCGATGTACCTTGAGCGTGAGTCACCTATAGAGAACAGATCTAGAATGTTCCTCGGAGATCTCAAGCAGAGCGTCACCTACGAGTCATTCTCCAACCTGTCGCTAGAGTTGCCGGCTAATGCCAACCGGTGTACCTTGAGCGTGAGTCACCTTCTATAGAGAACAGATCTAGAATGTTCCTCGTATTTAATCTCAAGCAGAGCTTCTACGAGTCCTATTTCCCTGGAGCTGTCAGATAATGCCAACCGATATACCTTGAGCGTGAGTCACCTAAGTCACCTTCTATAGAAAACAGTATACTTAGCCAAGTTGCCAAGCGCTAGCGCTTAGTAGCGTATCGTAGTTTTCCCTCTCTGTCACTCTTTCATATTAGAGCGACAAAGATAGTTAGCTGCGATTGACGATTAAGCGCTAGCGATTGGCAACTTGGCTAAGCATTCAGAACTAGAATGTTCCTCGGATTTGATCTCAACTAGAGCTTTTACGAGTCCTTCTATCTTCCTGGAGTTGTCAGATAATGCCAACTAATGTACCTTGAGCGTAAGTCTTACGGTTCCTATACAGAACAGGATGCTTCGCCAAGTTGCCAATCGCTAACGCTTAGTAGCGTATCGTAGTTTTCCCTCTCTGTCACTCTTTCATATTAGTGCGACAAAGACAGATAGCTGTTTTTCGTTTACGATTGACGATTAACCGTGAGCGATTAGCAACTTGGGTAAGCACCCAGGACAGAAGCTGGTTCTCTAGAATGTTCCATTAACAGATCTCAAGCAGAGCGTTTATTAGTCCTGCAATCTTTCCCTGGAGCTGTCAGATAATGCCAAACGATGTACCTTGAGCGTGAGTCACCTATAGAGAACAGATCTAGAATGTTCCTCGGAGATCTCAAGCAGAGCGTCACCTACGAGTCATTCTCCAACCTGTCGCTAGAGTTGCCGGCTAATGCCAACCGATGTACCTTGAGCGTGAGTCACCTAAGTCACCTTCTACACCGAGTTTTTATTGATTTCCGTTAAATTGGACAGGTTACTTGGAACATTCATAGAAGTTGCCTGGTATATCGGCTTTTGTTAATTTCGTTAAAACCTTTTTATTTTTTCATTTTCATACATAATAAATTGTAATAGTAAGTGTGAGAGAACCTTAAGAATAAAACCTCAGGTGACTGACGGCACACGTCAAAATAAGTAACATTAGGATGTAATAAAGGTTGCAATACACTTGTTCAGTCATTAAACTTATTTTTTTAATAACTTAATAACAGTAAGAGTTAAGAAACTAGTTTCTTAGAGAAACTGATTATTTTTGACCTAAATAAGCTTCCATTTAATTTAACGGAAATCAATAAAAATACGGTGTATAGAGAACAGATCTAGAATGTTCCTCGGATTTGATCTCAAGCAGAGCTTCTACGAGTCCTATCTCCCTGGAGCTGTCAGATAATGCTAACTGATGTACCTTGAGCGTGAGTCACCTATAGAGAACAGATCTAGAATGTTCCTCGGAGATCTCAAGCAGAGCGTCACCTACGAGTCATTCTCCAACCTGTCGCTAGAGTTGCCGGCTAATGCCAACCGATGTACCTTGAGCGTGAGTCACCTAAGTCACCTTCTATAGAGAACAGAACTAGAATGTTCTACGAGTCCGTCTATTTCCCTGGAGCTGTCAGATAATGCCAACCGCTGTACCTTGAGCGTGAGTCACCTAAGTCACCTTCTATAGAGAACAGAACTAGAATGTTCTACGAGTCCTTCTATTTCCCTGGAGCTGTCAGATAATGCCAACCGATGTACCTTGAGCGTGAGTCACCTAAGTCACCTTCTATAGAAAACAGAACTAGAATGTTCTACGAGTCCTTCTATTTCCCTGGAGCTGTCAGATAATGCCAACCGCTGTACCTTGAGCGTGAGTCACCTAAGTCACCTTCTATAGATAACAGAACTAGAATGTTCTACGAGTCCTTCTATTTCCCTGGAGCTGTCAGATAATGCCAACCGATGTACCTTGAGCGTGAGTCACCTAAGTCACCTTCTATAGAGAACAGAACTAGAATGTTCTACGAGTCCTTCTATTTCCCTGGAGCTGTCAGATAATGCCAACCGATGTACCTTGAGCGTGAGTCACCTATAGAGAACCAGATCTAGAATGTTCCTCGGATTTGATCTCAAGCAGAGCTTCTACGAGTCCTATCTCCCTGGAGCTGTCAGATAATGCCAACCGATGTACCTTGAGCGTGAGTCACCTATAGAGAACAGATCTAGAATGTTCCTCGGAGATCTCAAGCAGAGCGTCACCTACGAGTCATTCTCCAACCTGTCGCTAGAGTTGCCGGCTAATGCCAACCGCTGTACCTTGAGCGTGAGTCACCTAAGTCACCTTCTATAGAAAACAGAACTAGAATGTTCTACGAGTCCTTCTATTTCCCTGGAGCTGTCAGATAATGCCAACCGATGTACCTTGAGCGTGAGTCACCTAAGTCACCTTCTATAGAGAACAAAACTAGAATGTTCTACGAGTCCTTCTATTTCCCTGGAGCTGTCAGATAATGCCAACCGGTGTACCTTGAGCGTGAGTCACCTAAGTCACCTTCTATAGAGAACAAAACTAGAATGTTCTACGAGTCCTTCTATTTCCCTGGAGCTGTCAGATAATGCCAACCGGTGTACCTTGAGCGTGAGTCACCTAAGTCACCTTCTATAGAGAACAGATCTAGAATGTTCCTCGGATTTGATCTCAAGCAGAGCGTCACCTACGAGTCATTCTCCAACCTGTCGCTAGAGTTGCCGGCTAATGCCAACCGCTGTACCTTGAGCGTGAGTCACCTAAGTCACCTTCTACACCGTATTTTTATTGATTTCCGTTAAATTGGACAGGTTACTTGGAACATTCATAGAAGTTGCCTGGTATATCGCCTTTTGTTAATTTGGAAAAAAAAAATTTTTTTCGTTTTCATACATAATAATTGTAATGGTAAGTGTGAGAGAACCTTAAGAATAAAATCTCAGGTGACTGACGGCACACGTCAAAATAAGTAACATTAGGATGTAATAAAGGTTGCAATACACTTGTTCAGTCATTAAACTTATTTTATTAATAACTTAATAACAGTAAGAGTTAAGACACTAGTTTCTTAGAGAAACTGATCATTTTTGACCTAAATAAGCTTCCATTTAATTTAACGGAAATCAATAAAAATACGGTGTATAGAGAACAGATCTAGAATGTTCCTCGGATTTGATCTCAAGCAGAGCTTCTACGAGTCCTATCTCCCTGGAGCTGTCAGATAATGCCAACCGATGTACCTTGAGCGTGAGTCACCTAAGTCACCTTCTATAGAGAACAGATCTAGAATGTTCCTCGGAGATCTCAAGCAGAGCGTCACCTACGAGTCATTCTCCAACCTGTCGCTAGAGTTGCCGGCTAATGCCAACCGGTGTACCTTGAGCGTGAGTCACCTAAGTCACCTATAGAGAACAGATCTAGAATGTTCCTCTTATTTGATCTCAAGCAGAGCTTCTACGAGTGTTATCTCCCTGGAGCTGTCAGATAATGCCAACCGATGTACCTTGAGCGTGAGTCACCTAAGTCACCTATAGAGAACAGATCTAGAATGTTCCTCGGATTTGATCTCAAGCAGAGCTTCTACGAGTCCTTTTGTCTCCCTAGAGCTGTCAAATAATGCCAACCGATGTACCTTGAGCGTGAGTCACCTAAGTCACCTATAGAGAACAGATCTAGAATGTTCCTCGGATTTGATCTCAAGCAGAGCGTCACCTACGAGTCATTCTCCAACCTGTCGCTAGAGTTGCCGGCTAATGCCAACCGGTGTACCTTGAGCGTGAGTCACCTAAGTCACCTATAGAGAACAGATCTAGAATGTTCCTCGGATTTGATCTCAAGCAGAGAGCTTCTACGAGTCCTATCTCCCTGGAGCTGTCAGATAATGCCAACCGATGTACCTTGAGCGTGAGTCACCTAAGTCACCTATAGAGAACAGATCTTGAATGTTCCTCGGATCTGATCTCAAGCAGAGCGTCACCTACGAGTCATTCTCCAACCTGTCGCTAGAGCTGCCGGCTAATGCCAACCGATGTACCTTGAGCGTGAGTCACCTAAGTCACCTATAGAGAACAGATCTAGAATGTTCCTCGGATTTGATCTCAAGCAGAGCTTCTACGAGTCCTATCTCTCTGGAGCTGTCAGATAATGCCAACCGATGTATCTTGAGCGTGAGTCACCCAAGTCACCTTCTATAGAGAACAGATCTAGAATGTTCCTCGGATTTGATCTCAAGCAGAGCTTCTACGAGTCCTTTTGTCTCCCTAGAGCTGTCAAATAATGCCAATCGATGTACCTTGAGCGTGAGTCACCTAAGTCACCTATAGAGAACAGATCTAGAATGTTCCTCGGATTTGATCTCAAGCAGAGCTTCTACGAGTCCTTTTGTCTCCCTAGAGCTGTCAAATAATGCCAACCGATGTACCTTGAGCGTGAGTCACCTAAGTCACCTATAGAGAACAGATCTAGAATGTTCCTCGGATTTGATCTCAAGCAGAGCTTCTACGAGTCCTATCTCCCTGGAGCTGTCAGATAATGCCAACCGGTGTACCTTGAGCGTAAGTCTTACGGTTCCTATACAGAACAGAACAGAAGATGGTTCTCTAGAATGTTCCATTAACAGATCTCAAGCAGAGCGTTTATTAGTCCTCCAATCTTTCCCTGGAGCTGTCAGATAATGCCAAACGATGTACCTTGAGCGTGAGTCACCTAAGTCACCTATAGAGAACAGATCTAGGATGTTCCTCGGATTTGATCTCAAGCAGAGCTTCTACGAGTCCTATCTCCCTGGAGCTGTCAGATAATGCCAACCGGTGTACCTTGAGCGTGAGTCACCTTCTATAGAGAACAGATCTAGAATGTTCCTCGGATTTGATCTCAAGCAGAGCTACGGCCAGATCCGGTCCACGGTCAAGTGCACCGTCTGCGGCAAGCAGAGCGTCACCTACGAGTCATTCTCCAACCTGTCACTAGAGCTGCCGGCTAATGCCAACCGGTGTACCTTGAGCGTGAGTCACCTATAGAGAACTATAACTATACTTTGAGAACTATAACTTTGAAAAAATACCTGTCAGTGACAGCCGTTAAAAGGAAAGTGAACGAAATTACCATTAGGGCTCTGAAGTTAGATTGATGGATGTTATAACGTAACTATAGTAACGTCAGCTTCCGGAAAAATAGCGAACAATCATTGGTTAAACATTTTTGTTATTACGTTACCATGGTAATGTCACCTTCTGAAGAATACGCGAGCGGTCATTGGCTAACCGTAGCAACGACCGCCCCATTGGTCAGCAGAGTTTGGTCGAAGTCGTGATATGTAATATTCGACCAAGTTGCGAACAGTGGCAAGTGGCTCAACAATCCCGTGTGGTGACTGTACCTTGAGCGTGAGTCACCTATAGAGAACAGATCTAGAATGTTCCTCGGAGATCTCAAGCAGAGCGTCACCTACGAGTCATTCTCCAACCTGTCGCTAGAGCTGCCGGCTAATGCCAACCGATGTACCTTGAGCGTGAGTCACCTATAGAGAACAGATCTAGAATGTTCCTCGGAGATCTCAAGCAGAGCGTCACCTACGAGTCATTCTCCAACCTGTCGCTAGAGTTGCCGGCTAATGCCAACCGGTGTACCTTGAGCGTGAGTCACACGGTTCCTATACAGAACAGAACAGCGGTTATTCGCGGATCGTCTAGAACGCAAAATGACAAGTGTGTTGTTTTGCCTACATTGCAGTTTGACCATCGAACATTATGCCAAAACCTTAGATCGACTTGAAAGCAAATTACCCAACACGCAGAACGACAAGAACGCATTTTGCCTACTTTTGTCTTTTGTTTTTGCGAGTACAGTCACAAACAGTCACTAGGTATAGGTAGGTTAGGTTCGTTAGGTATCTGCAAATGGCCGAAGGCCAAACTGCACTAAATAGGAGCCCCGCATAAGCGGGGCTCCGTCGATATCGCTTTAATGTTATGATAAAACGGAAAAAATACTGTAGACGTTTTGCGTTGTAAACCAGTTGCTACTAACCCTTTGTATGCAAAAAATATATTTCCTACTTATTATCGGAAAAAGAATTAATAACTAATGACCGACGCCACCTGGTTCATCTTTTGATTCTGTATCATTAAACTTTTGCACTCAACTGTTCAGACATTTTGCGTTTTAGTCATAGTGTTATGAAGGCAGTATACGAAGTAGGCATTTTGCGTTTTAGTCAATTTGAGATTTAGACCGATTGCACGTTGGGTAAACTGCAGTTTAGGCAAAACAACAAACTAGTCATTTTGCGTTCTAGACGATCCGCGAATAACCCCAGAACAGAAGCCGGTTCTCTAAAATGTTCCATTGACAGATCTCAAGCAGAGCGTTTATTAGTCCTCCAATCTTTCCCTGAAGCTGTCAGATAATGCCAACCGATGTACCTTGAGCGTGAGTCACACATCTTCCATATAGAACAGAATATACACCTGATGTTAAGAAAAGCACTGTGTGCTGCCCATCACGGCCTACACAATTGTTTTTGGGTGCATTTTTGACCTGATATTAGAATGCCCATGTTTATATGTATACGATTTCAGTAAAGCACTTATTAATCGTCACATTTTATTCCAGGACTGCCTAAAACTATACCTCAACGGGGAGACCATCCCCGGTTGGAATTGCCCCGGCTGCAAAGAAAAACGAGACGCCGTCAAAAAGCTCGATATATCCCGTCTCCCCCCAGTCCTAGTCATACATTTCAAGCGATTCTACGTAGACCCAAAGGAATATATGGCCAATGCGTATAGAAAAAAACAGACATACATCGATTTCCCGTTAGAGGATCTCGATATGAGACAGTTTTCGCTTAATTGCAGCCCGAATAATCAGATTTTTAATCTGTATGCGGTGTCTAACCATTATGGGTCGATGGAGGGCGGGCATTATACGGCGTATTGTAAGAGCAGCGTCTATGGCAAGTGAGTATAAGAATATTCAGGCTATGTTGTTTATGGGTCAAATTTTTGAGTTTCGATATCTTATGTTCATTACTAATGGGCCGTGTGGTGACGGCAGTAAGAATACATTTGTCACCACCCCAACTTCTCCTGCGGGTGTCGTAAGAGTCGACTAAGGGATTGAAGTGTCACTGACCATTATTTGATAAAAGATTGATGATGGGCAGCAGCGTTATCATAGTGGACACATTACTGCGATCGCCAATCCGCTTGCCCAGCGTGGCGATTATGGGCATTTACCTCCTAATGCGTCAAAACGCATAGTTAATAGAAGAGGCCTACGTCCAGCAGTGGACTATCATAGGCTGATTATGCTGATGATGAGTATGAATCTGACAACTGTTTGGACCTCGTGCCTACGTAGCGCCGTCTAGTGGCAGAAAAAATATCGAAAACCCTCGTTACAACTAAGTAGCATTTGTTTTGTTCTTGTAAATTTCGTGGCCAATAAAATCCCCTTTATTTATATTAAAATAATGTTTCAGATGGTACAAATACGACGACCACGTAGTTACGGAGATCGCCGCCAGCGAAGTAAAGTCTAGCGCCGCCTACATCCTTTTCTACACGTCGTGCGGAATGAGAACGTGATCGGGAGGCCTGAAGAGGCCACGGCAATCGACCGACGGTAATTAGGCCTCGGAGCCGCGCCTAGCGAATAACCAGGGAATTTTGTTGTAACTTATCACGAATAAAACGTCGTGGGATGTATGATCGCGAGGCCTAAAGAGGCCATGCTACTCGGCCGACGGTAATTAGGACTTCGAGCCACGCCTAGCGAATAACCAGGGAATTTCGTTGTAACTTATCACAATAAAACTTCGTGGGATGTATGATCGCGAGGCCTAAAGAGGCCATGCTACTCGGCCGACGGTAATTAGGACTTGGAGCCACGCCTAGCGAATAACCAGGGAATTTTGTTGTAACTTATCACGAATAAAACGTCGTGGGATGTATGATCGCGAGGCCTAAAGAGGCCATGCTACTCGGCCGACGGTAATTAGGACTTCGAGCCACGCCTAGCGAATAACCAGGGAATTTCGTTGTAACTTATCACAATAAAACTTCGTGGGATGTATGATCGCGAGGCCTAAAGAGGCCATGCTACTCGGCCGACGGTAATTAGGACTTCGAGCCACGCCTAGCGAATAACCAGGGAATTTCGTTGTAACTTATCACAATAAAACTTCGTGGGATGTGTAGGAACTTCTGAATAAAAGGTCGATTGCGAGGCCTGAAGAGGCCATTTTACTACGCCGACGGTAATTAGGCCTCGGAATTACGCCAAGTTTATAAGATTCAGGAATTTTGTTATAACGTGCTTGTGCTACATTACTACAAGTATAAATAGCGGTAATAATTATTTTAAACGTGTGGTGTGGTGATCGCGAGGCCTAAAGAGGCCATTCCACGGCTGACGGTGATAGACTTTGTTATGACTTGGCTAAGTTCAGAGCTGGACTCGGGAGGATTTTATCACGACCAGGAGACTTTCTTGCTGTGAAGTTGTCTAGACTAGTATTTCTGCCAAGTGTCGCCAAGTTTTGGCCAAGATAATAAAACGTTTACGGTTTATCTTTTTTTGGATAAAATTTGGTTAGAAAGCCATGTCGGGTGGTCGGCTAAGTGTTACTAAGTTTTGGCAAGAATAAAGACCTATAATGGTTCAAGTGCTTACTACTGGCTAGAAAGACAATTTAGATGTGACCAAGTATGAATAGCCAAGTTCGGTCAAATGTCTGAAACCGACGAATAGTGATGTGACATGTTTCTGCTGGACTCGTCTTGACTGTGTAACTTGGCAAGGATGCCAATCGGGAAAGTATTAAATAGTCGGTTGACAACCAAAACTCACTAAGTATCAAATACCTACTTGAAATAGAGATCGTATCTAAGTTTTGATTCAATACTGACATAAGAGGTTGCTAAGAGTACTTAGTGACAGTTTTTATAGTGAGTTTTGGTTGTCAGCTGACGAAATGTAGATAAGTTTTGTTCAAGAAAATAAAGAGAAGAAAAATGTTTAAAATGTTACGATCTCGTATGTGAACTATAAAGTTATTACTGCTGAGATGTATAAAACCTATAAACATTTAAAAGCCTGGTAATGATTAAAAGGATTAATAATTTAGAACACTTGACGGCTTACTGTGATTACAAAAATTATTTGGTAAGTGTCAATTACTTGGCCAAAACTTGGCAAAAAGTTAATATTCGATTCTATTTACATTCGCTAGTAATGATTGCCAAGTACCTTGGCAGGTTCCAGAGGTGATTGCAGTTGCCAAATTGCTTGGCATTAACTTGGCCAAAAAGGTGAGAGTTGTCGCGTGTACATTAATATGTAATTGTTGTGATTATTATTACTGATGTTATGAATAGTTTATATTCCGAACTTAAATTGTTTATTACCTGTTAATTTGTACTTTAATAATTTCGTGTATCATGAGACGATGATATAGTTGTTCGTTTTTGGTCCCAATTTAAGCTGAAAAACAGTAACCAAGGTAATTTTGAAAATGTAACGGTAAGTATTTCTGTTTTGGCTTATGAAATTTATTTATTAAATGCACTTAGTATGGTTACTCTAATGTTTAAATTTACGGAGATTGCGAGCGCTAATAGATATTGGTATAAATATCACAAAACTTACTAATGTTTTGTCGCATATTAAAATATTTATAATCCAATAATTATTGGAGCGACTTAGGTCGAATATCGCTGTGGTAATTACGAAGAGCTTTTCCTTGCGATCTAAATTTAATGCGTAAATATTTTAATGTCCGACTCTATATAAGACAGGATTTTGTAAGTAGCTAAGATATGTTTGCCTCGAATTTCAATATTAACTTAGTTTGGTTTCAATATCCCTTATAGAGGGGCGAGTGATGATTTTTGATATTTATGGAATGTGAGAAAGTGAAGACTGCACTATGAATTGAAACCAAACTTTGTATCAAATTGTCTATACGTAGGATCACAGATCTGTATAAAGTATATAAATGTGTCTAAAATAACTTAAATAACCCGTGGAGATAGTTGACAAATGACCTCATTGAAATGTAATATACTATAATTAATCACGCTATGTATAATTCTAAGTCTGCAAATTTATAGAATTTTCTGGTAAACGATTGATTTAAAGATTTTTTTTTGCCTTTAAATTTTCCAAAGTCTTGCAAATATGGTATATAACGCTGAGTGTCCCATGGCCCATGTTTATATGATTATAAACGTCTCATAAATGAACGTAATTGAGTATAATTATTTTAGTAGATATATCCTTTTATATACAGTCGCCATCAGGGTCGGGTTTTATAAAGTTACATTTTACAATTTCGCTGTTTGCCTCTCTAACGCACGCACATATTGGCTAGAAAGCGAACCAAACAGTAAAATTGTAAATTGTAAATTTATAAAACGCGACCCAGATATTACGGACCTGCCTGGGTGCTAACATGTGAGCTATCGTCTATTGCCATGGCGTTAATGATTATTCAGTACTAGCCGATGATTTCTGATGGCGACTGTACTTTGGCCTCGAAAAACCATACAGTCAATTGAATGTATCGAAAATGATACACTGAACATTAAGTAATGTTTTGGGCCCTGTTATGTATTAATTGCATATAATTGTGGTACTCTCAAGTTAAAACTTGTTTTATAGTAGTCGCTACTGAAATACACAATTGTAATCTGTTAGCGACATTTTATTAATGTCATACACTATAGGTTAAACCTACCCATATCCTAATGAGCACGATATTTTCCGACCATGCAGGCGAAAATCTCAAAAATTGGTGCTAATTATTTCAATAAAACTCTTGGGATGGTTTTCCCTATATTATACAGTTGGGTTAAAATAATCTAAGAAATTGTAATTAAATATCGTCAGATATGGATTCCCTTATTTATTTCCGCCTAATGACATCACTAATTTTTTTCACAATATTGAGATATGAACGAATTGAGTGCCTAAAAGTTTGTAACCCTTCCAGATGATTTGTATATCCTGTGCCATTTTGATTAAAACAAACATCCAGTTGAAACATATTTTATTCAATACTTACTTGAATGTACATATTATTACATTAAAGGAATATGTAAATCTTAAGACAAACTTGAATAAATACTTTGTTAATTAAACATTTGTTTTACAATATTGTTTTTATTTACTTCCAATTGATTTCCCTAATATTTTGTTTTATGTGTTGTAACAAATTCGCCTATATCCAACCATATTATATCCTTAACTATTAGTTGTCTAAAGTATATATTTAATAATTAGATTAATATCTTCGTTATACACCCACAATTCCTGATTAATACAGGAATAGGCCATCTGTGGCTACCACAGGAATATGCCATCTGTGGCTACCATAGGAATAAGACATCTGTGGCTACCATAGGAATAAGACATCTGTGGCTACCATAGGAATAAGACATCTGTGGTTACCACAGGAATATGCCATCTGTGGCTACCACAGGAATATGCCATCTGTGGCTACCACAAGAATATGACATCTGTGGCTACCACAGGAATATGCCATCTGTGGCTACCACAAGAATATGACATCTGTGGCTACCACAGGAATATGCCATCTGTGGCTACCACAAGAATATGACATCTGTGACTACCACAGGAATAGAACATCCGTGGCTACCACAGGAATGTGACATCTGTGGCTGCTACAGGAATATAACTTCCGTGGCTACCACAGGAAAATGACAACTGTGGCTACCACAGGAATATGACATCTGTGGCTACCGCAGGAATGAGACATCTGTGGCTACAACAGGAATATGACATCTGTGGCTACCACAAGAATATGACATCTGTGGCTACCACAGGAATATGCCATCTGTGTCTACCACAGGAATATGCCATCTGTGGCTAACACAAGAATATGACATCTGTGGCTACCACAGGAATAAGACATCTGTGGCTACCACAGGAATATGCCATCTGTGGCTACCACAGGAATAAGACATCTGTGGCTACCACAAGAATATGCCATCTGTGACTACCACAGGAATAGAACATCTGTGGCTACCACAGGAATAGAACATCTGTGGCTACCACAGGAATAAGACATCTGTGGCTACCACAGGAATATGCCATCTGTGGCTACCACAGGAATAAGACATCTGTGGCTACCACAAGAATATGACATCTGTGGCTACCACAGGAATAAGACATCTGTGGCTACCACAGGAATATGCCATCTGTGGCTACCACAGGAATAAGACATCTGTGGCTACCACAAGAATATGACATCTGTGGCTACCACAGGAATAAGACATCTGTGGCTACCACAGGAATATGCCATCTGTGGCTACCACAGGAATATGCCATCTGTGGCTACCACAAGAATATGACATCTGTGACTACCACAGGAATAGAACATCCGTGGCTACCACAGGAATGTGACATCTGTGGCTGCTACAGGAATATAACTTCCGTGGCTACCACAGGAAAATGCCATCTGTGGCCACCACAAGAATATGACATCTGTGACTACCACAGGAATAGAACATCCGTGGCTACCACAGGAATGTGACATCTGTGGCTGCTACAGGAATATAACTTCCGTGGCTACCACAGGAAAATGACATCTGTGGCTACCACAGGAATATGACATCTGTGGCTACCGCAGGAATGAGACATCTGTGGCTACAACAGGAATATGACATCTGTGGCTACCACAAGAATATGACATCTGTGGCTACAACAGGAATATGCCATCTGTGGCTACCACAGGAATATGACATCTGTGGCTACCGCAGGAATGAGACATCTGTGGCTACAACAGGAATATGACATCTGTGGCTACCACAAGAATATGACATCTGTGGCTACCACAGGAATAAGACATCTGTGGCTACCACAGGAATATGCCATCTGTGGCTACCACAGGAATATGACATCTGTGGCTACCACAGGAATATGCCATCTGTGGCTACCACAGGAATATGCCATCTGTGGCTACCACAAGAATATGACATCTGGGGCTACCACAGGAATATGCCATCTGTGTCTACCACAGGAATATGCCATCTGTGGCTAACACAAGAATATGACATCTGTGGCTACCACAGGAATAAGACATCTGTGGCTACCACAGGAATATGCCATCTGTGGCTACCACAGGAATATGCCATCTGTGGCTACCACAGGAATATGACATATGTGGCTACCACAGGACCATGACATCTGTGACTACCACAGGAATAGAACATCCGTGGCTACCACAGGAATGTGACATCTGTGGCTGCTACAGGAATATAACTTCCGTGGCTACCACAGGAAAATGACAACTGTGGCTACCACAGGAATATGACATCTGTGGCTACCGCAGGAATGAGACATCTGTGGCTACAACAGGAATATGACATCTGTGGCTACCACAAGAATATGACATCTGTGGCTACCACAGGAATATGCCATCTGTGGCTACCACAAGAATATGACATCTGTGACTACCACAGGAATAAGACATCTGTGGCTACAACAGGAATATGACATCTGTGGCTACCACAAGAATATGACATCTGTGGCTACCACAGGAATAAGACATCTGTGGCTACCACAGGAATATGCCATCTGTGGCTACCACAGGAATATGGCATCTGTGGCTACCACAAGAATATGACATCTGTGGCTACCACAGGAATAAGACATCTGTGGCTACCACAGCAATATGCCATCTATGGCTACCACAGGAATATGCCATCTGTGGCTACCACAGGAATATGCCATCTGTGGCTACCACAAGAATATGACATCTGTGGCTACCACAGGAATAAGACATCTGTGGCTACCACAGGAATATGCCATCTGTGGCTACCACAGGAATATGCCATCTGTGGCTACCACAAGAATATGACATCTGGGGCTACCACAGGAATAAGACATCTGGGGCTACCACAGGAATATGCCATCTGTGGCTAACACAAGAATATGACATCTGTGGCTACCACAGGAATAAGACATCTGTGGCTACCACAGGAATATGCCATCTGTGGCTACCACAGGAATATGCCATCTGTGGCTACCACAGGAATATGACATATGTGGCTACCACAGGACCATGACATCTGTGACTACCACAGGAATAGAACATCAGGGGCTACCACAGGAATGTGACATCTGTGGCTGCTACAGGAATATAACTTCCGTGGCTACCACAGGAAAATGACAACTGTGGCTACCACAGGAATATGACATCTGTGGCTACCGCAGGAATGAGACATCTGTGGCTACAACAGGAATATGACATCTGTGGCTACCACAAGAATATGACATCTGTGGCTACCACAGGAATATGCCATCTGTGGCTACCACAAGAATATGACATCTGTGACTACCACAGGAATAGAACATCCGTGGCTACCACAGGAATGTGACATCTGTGGCTGCTACAGGAATATAACTTCCGTGGCTACCACAGGAAAATGACATCTGTGGCTACCACAGGAATATGACATCTGTGGCTACCGCAGGAATGAGACATCTGTGGCTACAACAGGAATATGACATCTGTGGCTACCACAAGAATATGACATCTGTGGCTACCACAGGAATAAGACATCTGTGGCTACCACAGGAATATGCCATCTGTGGCTACCACAGGAATATGACATCTGTGGCTACCACAGGAATATGCCATCTGTGGCTACCACAAGAATATGACATCTGGGGCTACCACAGGAATAAGACATCTGGGGCTACCACAGGAATATGCCATCTGTGTCTACCACAGGAATATGCCATCTGTGGCTAACACAAGAATATGACATCTGTGGCTACCACAGGAATAAGACATCTGTGGCTACCACAGGAATATGCCATCTGTGGCTACCACAGGAATATGCCATCTGTGGCTACCACAGGAATATGACATATGTGGCTACCACAGGACCATGACATCTGTGACTACCACAGGAATAGAACATCCGTGGCTACCACAGGAATGTGACATCTGTGGCTGCTACAGGAATATAACTTCCGTGGCTACCACAGGAAAATGACATCTGTGGCTACCACAGGAATATGACATCTGTGGCTACCGCAGGAATGAGACATCTGTGGCTACAACAGGAATATGACATCTGTGGCTACCACAGGAATATGCCATCTGTGGCTACCACGAGAATATGACATCTGTGGCTACAACAGGAAAATGACATCTGTGGCTACCACAGGAATATGACATCTGTGGCTACCGCAGGAATGAGACATCTGTGGCTACAACAGGAATATGACATCTGTGGCTACCACAAGAATATGACATCTGTGGCTACCACAGGAATATGCCATCTGTGGCTACCACAGGAATATGCCATCTGTGGCTACCACGAGAATATGACATCTGTGGCTACCACAAGAATATGACATCTGTGGCTACCACAGGAATAAGACATCTGTGGCTACCACAAGAATATGACATCTGTGGCTACCACAGGAATAAGACATATGTGGCTACCACAGGAATATGCCATCTGTGGCTAACACAAGAATATGACATCTGTGGCTACCACAGGAATAAGACATCTGTGGCTACCACAGGAATATGCCATCTGTGGCTACCACAGGAATATGCCATCTGTGGCTACCACAGGAATATGCCATCTGTGGCTACCACAGGAATATGACATCTGTGGCTACCACAGGAATATGACATCTGTGGCTACCACAGGACTATGACATCTGTGACTACCACAGGAATAGAACATCCGTGGCTACCACAGGAATGTGACATCTGTGGCTGCTACAGGAATATAACTTCCGTGGCTACCACAGGAAAATGACATCTGTGGCTACCACAGGAATATGACATCTGTGGCTACCGCAGGAATGAGACATCTGTGGCTACAACAGGAATATGACATCTGTGGCTACCACAGGAATAGAACATCCGTGGCTACCACAGGGTCGCGTTTTATAAAGTTACAATTTACAATTTCGCTGTTTGCCTCTCTAACGCACGCACATATTGGCTAGAAAGAGAGGCAAACAGCGAAATTGTAAATTGTAACTTTATAAAACGTGACCCAGGAATATGACATCCGTGGCTACCACAGGAATGTGACATCTGTGGCTACCACAGGAATATGACTTCCGTGGCTACCACAGGAATATGACAACTGTGGCTACCACAGGAATATGACATCTGTGGCTACCACAGGAATATGACATCTGTGGCTACCACAGGAATATGACATCTGTGGCTACCACAGGAATATGACATCTGTGGCTACCACAGGAATATAACTTCCGTGGCTACCACAGGAATAAGACATCTGTGGCTACCACAGGAATATGACATCTGTGGCTACCACTGGTATAGAACATCTGTAGTCAGTGTGGATATTGATGTTAGATAAAAAAAATATACCTGCCCAAGGGTAAATCTATAAGATCGAAACATCAGTACCTACCAAATTGTGTGTTGTGATATAATGACATAAAATTTAAAGTTAAGTCCCCTGAGTATATAAGGAATATCTTGTGGATTTAGCCCCTCTATTACTTGGTGCTAGCAAATTAAATTAAAAGAACGCGTAAGGCTATTTCTTCTCAGTCTTTCCGAAATGGTCTCCATTCATGAACATGTTCATGTCTATTAACACTCTGTCTGCATCATCTGAGCCATCTGACTCCACCTCCTCTTCCATGGCATTGTTGTAGTTGAGACCTGGAGATGAATAGAGAGAAATAAATCACATACATATCAGTAACAAATAATTACTACAAGTGGATTGAAATTGCATAAAACATTATAGAAGGAATATGTGGATTTTTTCATTCAAAATCGTGGTAAATCTTATAACATTTTTTACGTATTCATTAAAAAGAACATTCAATGTGTTGTGGGCATAGACATAACATTTTACAGCATGAACACATGGAATTATTTGTTTGAATCTGTAACTTGAACAACCAAAAATAGAGTAGAAATTATTAAACAAAATTTTATTTTATTTATGAGGCACAATAAACAGATAATATTCAGTAGATTGATTGAACATTTATGGGACAGTTGCAAAAAAATTCTACATAGCTAAGGCCTTAATCAAAGGAAAACATTGTAGTTTGCTCAAAGAAAATTTCAACCTTTTTTCACACAGAATTAAACTTCATAAGCCTAAAATGATTACGGTAAATTTTGATTTCATTAAAAGGCCTTCAATTATGTATGTTCTTGCAATCAACCTCTACAGAAGTAGGTTCGAAATAAAAATGACAATACAAGGCGATACTTACTCAATATAGGATTAGTAACAGTAAGATTGAGCTCCTGCTCATTGCAATAAGCCTCCTTGCTGATCTCATTGGCCAGGTCCTCAAGTTCTGGGATCGCAGCACTAGTAGTGGCGGAGTTCATTAACTTCATCACTTTGTCTGATGGACTCTCTGGCCGCACTGGCGTTGCTTGAGCTCGGGATCTCCTCATTAGTTGCATCTTTCGGTTTTCTAGTTCTAGTCTGTCAATCTGAAAGAGTCCAATTGTAACCAATATTTATGTCAAGTTTCCATCAATTTTGCCAAGGTGATCTGCAAAACATGGAGGGCTGAAGGCGATCTGCAAAACTTAAAAGGCTGTAAATAAAAGTATTCTTCACACTTTTCAATAAAGCTATCTATTTAGTTCGGTAGTTTCGGCTCTCAGCATCAACCAATTCAAAAACAGATTGGATAAGCACATGTCCAAAAATACATCTTAATCACTCTTATGCTGGAATGTGGATCCGTGTACGAGAAAACTACAAGAAAAAAATATTTGCGGTATACAAGAGGTTAAAACAATATCGGACCAAGAGTCATTGGATACAGGCACCATCAGTTATCTCAACTGTCTGCCTAAATAACAAGAAATAATAATATTAATTTTCTTACATAAAATTTATGAGATGAAAGGATAAAGTTTTACAAGCTGAAGATAAGTATGCTATAAGTATATCTAATGCCCATTTTGATCCCAAAATAAAAGAATGGCACATCTATAATACAACTACTAAATCAAAAAGTGAAATTTTCCGTACTTAAACTGCTATTTTTTCTATGATTCGTAATAAAGGAATCCCATGGGAAAAACTAACTTTTGACTAAAATCGATTATGTATATATTATCGGTTGACAAGCAAAACTCACTAAGTAACAAATACCTACTTGAAATAGAGATCGTATCTCAGTTCTGATCCAATACTGACATAAGAGGTTGCTAAGAGTAGTGACAGTTTTTATAGTGAGTTTTGGTTGTCAGCCGACGATATAGCATAACTTGGTACAGGCAAACATGGCAGTTTCAGAGCGAAAAAGTGTATTTGGAGGTTAGGAAGTTGTCGATATAAGACAACTAAGGATAAGTAGGCTGTAAGTGGGTACACCATGAAAGAATGAAATATTAACCTGCAAACGGTTTCTCTCCTTGCGTACTTTGGTGAGGGCATTGATGATCCATTTTTCTTCTGCTAGGAGCTGTTTTTCTTCGGCAATCCGGACGCTCATGCGCGTCTGACCGGCTCTCTGGACCATTGTATTGTTTGCTATTTTTACCTCATAGAATTACAACAAGATAAGATTTCATTCTAATGTAAACAAACCACAAGCCAAGCAGCCGGGCGAACGCGGTCAAGTCAATCAAATTCATCAAATTGAAATTGTTGATGTCATGTCATGTCATGTCATTGTCAAATTGACACTTGTTAATTTCATAAAGCCGCGTTCCACTCGTAAGCTAATCGCGGCGTGGAGCCGCGAACGTGAGTGTGATATCGATTTCGCATATTGTTCGCACCTTCGTGGCTATTTCTCAGTTTTTTGTCGGTATTTTGGGCGACATGAATAGCGAACTTGCAAGACTCCACATTATGGCATGTTATTCTAGCCTACTACCGCGAAAATCGATATTCGTAAATTTCGAGGATTTTTCTCTGTGTCATTAGAGTGAGAGAGATAAATCCTCGAAATTAACGAATTTCGTTTTTCGGTAGGGCCGCTCATCTGTTAACAAGTGAAACTTTCGTATTTTTATATTATGGTGATCTGATTAAGGTTAATTTGTTTCTTGTACAATGATACTAAAACAGGAAAACATCAGAAAAATATATTCAATGAAATTACCAGGGTCGCGTTTTATAAAGTTACAATTTACAATTTCGCTGTTTGCCTCTCTTTCTAGCTAATTTGTGCGTGCGTTAGAGAGGCAAACAGCGAAATTGTAAATTGTAACTTTATAAAACGCGACCCTGTTAGAGTTTATACCGCACAATAAATCCTATCAGGGGCCTATGTCTCGTACCTTATTAGACTAGTAATATCAGTCCATGGGCTAATATTTTTTACAAGTTTACAAATTTGCGTTTCTCGAAACCACTCTAATAAAATATTAGTTATTAGTTACCAACTAATAAATATTAGCGAATATTATTAGACATAATTTGGTTTTGGTTTCTCGAATACAAAGAAAAATAACTACGCTTGTAAAGTACACTCATAAAGCTATTAGTCGCCGAAGATTAGTAAAAAATATTAGTCCAAATTATTAGCGTGTTACTTATCACAGTTAACTAAAAAAAATTATAAAATGTGGACGGATTCGGATGAGAAATAATTAAAATTGTTAATTCCTCCCATTTTTACGTTTATCTACTTAGGTTAACGTGTCCGAAAACCTTCCAAATAAAATATCTCTGGCTTCCAATATATTCCTCAAAACCATCAACTTCATATTATCCATTCTTAATAAATTTAAACATTTTATTTTAACTAAACAAACAATTTGCTTTTTACCGCCAATGTTTAATTTTTTTTTAATATGTAATAAGGCATGGGTAATACCCCAATCAGCCAAGCTGGACTAATATTTTGTATTAGTTTACCAATATTAGTTACCAGTCTAATAATTATTTTCGAGAAACAGAAAATATTAGGACTTGTAAAATGTTCACTAGTAACTAATAAAATAACTAATATACTTGTAAACTAATAGTTACGAGAAATAGGCCCCTGCCCGACGCCCCGCTCGAGCGTCTACTCGGGCCTTAGACTAAGTCTTTCTTTATTGTTATTAGTGGTATCGCCAAGTGCAGCCATTGACCTAGATCAATCACGTAAGCACAATTAAATACAATGACCTACCTGGGGCCTATTTCTCGTAACTATTAGTTTACAAGTATATTAGTTATTAGTTACTAGTGAACATTTTACAAGTACTAATATTTTCTGTTTCTCGTAAATAATAATTAGACTGGTAACTAATATTGGTAAACTAATAAAAAATATTAGTCCAGCTTGGCTGATTGGGGTATTACCCATGCATAATTACATATTTAAAAAAATTAAGCATAGGCGGTAAAAAGCTAATTGTTTGTTTAGTTAAAATAAAATATTTATTTTTATTAAGAATGGATATGAAGTTGATGGTTTTGAGGAATATATTGGAAGCCAGAAATATTTTATTCGGAAGCTTTTCGGACACGTTAACCTAAATAGATAAACGTAAAAATGGGAGGAATTAACAATTTTAAATATTTATCATCCATTCCTCATCCGAATCTGTCCACATTTTATAATTTTCTTTAGTTAACTGTGATAAGTAACACGCTAATAGTTTGGACTAATATTTTTTACCAAGCTTCGGCGACTAATAGCTTTATGAGTATATTTTACAAGTGTAGTTATTTTTCTTTGTATTCGAGAAACCAAAACCAAATTAAGTCTAATAATATTAGCTAATATTTATTAGTTGGTAACTAATAACTAATATTTTATTAGAGTGGGTTCGAGACACGCAAATTTGTAAACTTGTAAAAAATATTAGCCCATGGACTAATATTACTAGTCTAATAAGGTACGAGAAATAGGCCCCTGATAGGATTTATTGTGCGGTATAAACTCTAACAGGGTCGCGTTTTATAAAGTTACAATTTACAATTTCGCTGTTTGCCTCTCTAACGCACGCACAAATTAGCTAGAAAGAGAGGCAAACAGCGAAATTGTAAATTGTAACTTTATAAAACGCGACCCTGTTAGAGTTTATACCGCACAATAAATCCTATCAGGGGCCTATTTCTCGTACCTTATTAGACTAGTAATATTAGTCCATGGGCTAATATTTTTTACAAGTTTACAAATTTGCGTGTCTCGAACCCACTCTAATAAAATATTAGTTATTAGTTACCAACTAATAAATATTAGCTAATATTATTAGACTTAATTTGGTTTTGGTTTCTCGAATACAAAGAAAAATAACTACACTTGTAAAATATACTCATAAAGCTATTAGTCGCCGAAGCTTGGTAAAAAATATTAGTCCAAACTATTAGCGTGTTACTTATCACAGTTAACTAAAGAAAATTATAAAATGTGGACAGATTCGGATGAGGAATGGATGATAAATATTTAAAATTGTTAATTCCTCCCATTTTTACGTTTATCTATTTAGGTTAACGTGTCCGAAAAGCTTCCGAATAAAATATTTCTGGCTTCCAATATATTCCTCAAAACCATCAACTTCATATCCATTCTTAATAAAAATAAATATTTTATTTTAACTAAACAAACAATTAGCTTTTTACCGCCTATGCTTAATTTTTTTAAATATGTAATTATGCATGGGTAATACCCCAATCAGCCAAGCTGGACTAATATTTTTTATTAGTTTACCAATATTAGTTACCAGTCTAATTATTATTTACGAGAAACAGAAAATATTAGTACTTGTAAAATTTTCACTAGTAACTAATAACTAATATACTTGTAAACTAATAGTTACGAGAAATAGGCCCCAGGTAGGTCATTGTATTTAATTGTGCTTACGTGATTGATCTAGGTCAATGGCTGCACTTGGCGATACCACTAATAACAATAAAGAAAGACTTAGTCTAAGGCCCGAGTAGACGCTCGAGCGGGGCGTCGGGCAGGGGCCTATTTCTCGTAACTATTAGTTTACAAGTATATTAGTTATTTTATTAGTTACTAGTGAACATTTTACAAGTCCTAATATTTTCTGTTTCTCGAAAATAATTATTAGACTGGTAACTAATATTGGTAAACTAATACAAAATATTAGTCCAGCTTGGCTGATTGGGGTATTACCCATGCCTTATTACATATTAAAAAAAAATTAAACATTGGCGGTAAAAAGCAAATTGTTTGTTTAGTTAAAATAAAATGTTTAAATTTATTAAGAATGGATAATATGAAGTTGATGGTTTTGAGGAATATATTGGAAGCCAGAGATATTTTATTTGGAAGGTTTTCGGACACGTTAACCTAAGTAGATAAACGTAAAAATGGGAGGAATTAACAATTTTAATTATTTCTCATCCGAATCCGTCCACATTTTATAATTTTTTTTAGTTAACTGTGATAAGTAACACGCTAATAATTTGGACTAATATTTTTTACTAATCTTCGGCGACTAATAGCTTTATGAGTGTACTTTACAAGCGTAGTTATTTTTCTTTGTATTCGAGAAACCAAAACCAAATTATGTCTAATAATATTCGCTAATATTTATTAGTTGGTAACTAATAACTAATATTTTATTAGAGTGGCTTCGAGAAACGCAAATTTGTAAACTTGTAAAAAATATTAGCCCATGGACTGATATTACTAGTCTAATAAGGTACGAGACATAGGCCCCTGATAGGATTTATTGTGCGGTATAAACTCTAACAGGGTCGCGTTTTATAAAGTTACAATTTACAATTTCGCTGTTTGCCTCTCTAACGCACGCACAAATTAGCTAGAAAGAGAGGCAAACAGCGAAATTGTAAATTGTAACTTTATAAAACGCGACCCTGGTAATTTCATTGAATATATTTTTCTGATGTTTTCCTGTTTTAGTATCATTGTACAAGAAACAAATTAACCTTAATCAGATCACCATAATATAAAAATACGAAAGTTTCACTTGTTAACAGATGAGCGGCCCTACCGAAAAACGAAATTCGTTAATTTCGAGGATTTATCTCTCTCACTCTAATGACACAGAGAAAAATCCTCGAAATTTACGAATATCGATTTTCGCGGTAGTAGGCTAGAATAACATGCCATAATGTGGAGTCTTGCAAGTTCGCTATTCATGTCGCCCAAAATACCGACAAAAAACTGAGAAATAGCCACGAAGGTGCGAACAATATGCGAAATCGATATCACACTCACGTTCGCGGCTCCACGCCGCGATTAGCTTACGAGTGGAACGCGGCTTTATGAAATTAACAAGTGTCAATTTGACAATGACATGACATGACATGACATCAACAATTTCAATTTGATGAATTTGATTGACTTGACCGCGTTCGC